>VWZX01004927.1:2243371-2382514 GCA_013399015.1 Galbula dea
AAAAAAAAAAAAAAAAAGAGAGAGAAAGAGCTGAATTGAAATTCCACCTAACTTTTTTTGGTTTGTTAACATAAACTCACTGAGTCTACAGAGCTAACTTGTGCCTGTACTTTCAGCCCATACAGAAGTCCTGGACACACCACAAGAAAGTTCCTTTCACACCACCAGGTACACCAAATCCTCAAACGCTTCAATGTTCTCAACAGCTAAGGCCAGGAGGCATCACTCAGTAACTGGTGACACCTCTCTTCTAACAGACCATTACTTTTTGCCCAGTTATCTCTATACTGAGCTCAGCAGTACATAATTTCCTGGAAGATATCTATCAGAAAGATGTTCAATCATGAGATGTGGTAAGCCCACTCTATTCTTTACCTCCTTAGTCTCAATGATTATTTAAAATTGCTCTTTAAAACATTCATTGCCCTTCTGCTGTAGATTCATCTGGCTCCATCTTTCAACCATTAGTTCCTGTTATGCATTTGTCTGCTAGATTCAAAAGCTTTTTAATATCCAGTATTTTCCCATAGTTGCAGTACTTATTTATATGCCATAACTAAGCCACTGCAAAATCATTTTGATAAGCAAACCAAAAGGACTGATAAATACTTGAAAGTGTACCCAACCACTTAGTTGCTTTTCTGTCTTTGGTAAAACAAAGTTTGAAGCTCAGCTATCACTAGAGGGGGGAAAAAAGCAATCCAGACTTTTCCTGTACATATGCTGCAGGCTAATCTACGGGCTAATATAACCCATCTAAAATCTGAATCAGAAAATCTCTGTCCAAATCTCTCTCTTGCATGTTCATGACAAATGGTCAGATAAGAGATTCATCTCTATACAAAGGCAGAGTTAGTCACCTTCTCTCACAGAGGTGTACATGACATTCTCCTGTCCCATCAAAAGAACCCCTTACACTAATACCCTTGGAAGCAAGGTGAACGTTGCCCAAATGTGTTAGATCACATCCATCTTACACATCAGATAAATGCCTCTTATGCCTACAGATCAGCCAACAGCTGGATCAGTCTCTCTCTGTATCTTTGATTTTTGTAAGACTTCATTACAGAAAGAAAGGTATTTCCTCAGAAAACAACATTATGCCTAAAAGCTATGATAGCAATTGAGAGACACTGTTCTCCTAGGTCTGTCCTTACAGGGCAACACAACTCACAGGGACAATCACTAGATAACTTCATGAATCTCTAGACCCATGACCTTCAGGACAGAATATAGAATAGAATAGAATTCTATGGGCTATTGGCTATTCTTCTACTCCTATGCAACCTGTGTCCTACTTTGATGTTAAGGAGAAATAATTAAAGCTGAAGCTTTTTCTCTCTGGTAAATACCTAATGATGGGATGAAACTGGTCATTTGGTCCAGAGTTTCTTTGGAGCACCAGGGAGATTTCACTTACAAGTTTCCAGATCCAAACTCTATCATATAGTTTGGGTTCCTGTTAACTTCAGATTTCAACAGGATTAAAATGATACAAGAATGATTATTTCCAGTAAAGGTTGATGTAAGTCCAGAAAAATCTCAAAAGTAGTAGCTTTGACCTCCCTTGTGCAGAGATACACATGTGTATGTAGATATATATTTGTATCACAGTCCAAAAATGACATGCTGTTTGTATGTTCACTGGCATCTGAGCTAGCTCTTCCTAGGTGTTTCTCTGCAGTAAATGAGCTTTTCACCAACACCAAGGCTGTTCGTCTGCTCTTAGCACAGCCATTGCCACCTCTGATAGTACATGACAGCATGAGAAAACATGATGTCACATACAATGAAGGCAGCTGACAAATCAAGCAGCTGAAAATAAACAAGTATAGGGGAAACTACCAACACAACCTTCTGTATTTATACCCCTATTCAAACCTTGTGATTGAATCTAGTTATCTAGGGAAAAAAACAGAACAAAACAGATTTTACAAAGCCACTGAGAAGGTATTTTTTGATTTTTGTTCAATATCAAGGAAAACAGTTCCTGACTGCAGAACCTGAACACTCTTACATAAATGCAGAGGTGGCAGACAAGGCTAACATTTATTCTCCAGCAATGCCCAAAGGGCTTCTGTCATTGACTAAGACAGAACAACAGATGTCCCCAGAAGTAAAAATTATCACAAGGAACTTCTCAATATTCAGATGGCATGGGCCAGCTCTGAGTGAATTCACAGATTGCTTCCAGGCGTGGCTTTGTTTCTCTCTGTGTTGCTGACTGGACATGCTTTTCCCCTGTGAGAGGTTTATATTTGCAAGCCTGCTTGCACTCTGTTTTGGAAAAAAATCTCTGTGAGCCTCTTAAAATTCATTCCTGTTGGGTGAAATGCACCACAGGGAAGATAGGCAGTGCTTAACCTGTCGAATTAAAAGTCTGAGGGGTATTCCCAGAGTGGCCAAACCTTGTGATTTTACTGGAAGTCTCAAAACATTTGGCGTTTCTTTTAAATCTGTGTTCCTGAAGGCAAGTAATTATGTGAGGATCTCAGTTTTCATTTCTGAAAAAGCCACACTTATAAACTTCACAATTACAAACAAAAAAGCTCTGAAAACAAACTGACTGTGGCTGAAAGGCTAAGGGATCATAACTCACATCAAGGACTCCAAATGTATTATTTATAAAGCAAAATAATAATTCCACATCTAAACTTATATTTTGAGGCATTAAGAAGAGTAAAATTGACTGAAGAGAATTAATGCAGTAGAATATTCAAGTACTAGAAAACGAAAGATGGAAAAGAACTCAATTCTATCTGTGAGCATGCAGCCTCAAAAAACATAATTCAAAGTATTTCCCCAGGTGTAAAGGTAATAATAAACACAGAAAAATAACAGGGAGACACGAGGCAGTGTAGAACATCAGTAAGGGCAGAGGAAAGACATTGAGGCATACCATGTGCCTCTTAGGAAGCACACTCTAATTTAGGACTATTCAACCCATAAGGACTCTTGTTCCAGGCAAAGGTGCACATTTAAAAGTGGTTTTGAAGCATTTCTGCATCAACACTAGAGCTACCAAAGCCAGAAAAATCTACCTGGGAGTTTCAGCAACTACACATCCAGAATATTGATAAGAGCTAGTTCACTCTTTATTACTTTGGTTCTTTCAAGCAATGGAGTAATTAGCACTGACTGAAGATGAAGTGCTTTCTCACTTTTGTGCACATTGCTTCATCACTGCCCCTCAAACAGCTCCTACTGTTCCACTTTTTGGTTGGCATTGCTTTTGCACACCATACCCCCTTCTTACACAGACAGCTCCACCCTGCTCATGGGTCTGTAGAACAGGAGATCCTTCAAAAGCCACCACTGACTTTGGATAGTGCAGTTTGCTGGATCCCCAGTTCAAGGGGCCAAAGACCTGATTCCTGCAACACAGCACTTTTTGAAAAGCATCAGCCAAGCTAAACATCCTTATCCCATCTGTAATTATTGGTGAGGTCTTCAAATACATTTTCGCTTATAAACAGAGGATAAAACATGTCAAATACTGACATAACTTCAGTGTCTGCAGCCCTTTGTTGCTCTGTGCCACCTAGGTTTATAAATCACTCCTGCAAATATTGCCCTTAAGTCAGGATTTGTGGTGAAGTTGCAAACACAGCAACAGCCCTTAAACCATCCATTTCCTCCCCACCTTCTGCAGCAACTTATGGGAAGCTGGCAAGGTGCTCACCCCATGGACAGTGCCAATACCAAATCAATGGGATAAAGTGCCCCACCTCTCTTCTGATAGCACAAGGAGGGTATTTTCAGCTTTAAAAGGTGCTATTACAAGTGCCAGGCTACCACCTTGTCAGCTTGAAAAGCTTGAAAAGGGCTCTTGAAGTAAAGAATGACTGCTGTTGCTCCTACCAAAACAGGGTATCACTCATCCTGACAGCATAATATATGGGTTCCCCACATCTATGCAATGCATGGAGACATCCAGGCAATCCATAGCCATTTTACAGTGGGGTGCTAAGGGCTTTATTTCTTTATGTAGTTAAGCAAATTCTCTACTTCTTTATTGTTCATTCAAAACACAAACATTTAGCTATTACCCTGGGCTACTTGCTTGTCACAAAAAAATAATTAGGTTTAGCCTCCCAGTCTCCTTTTTCCCCTGAAGGATCTGAAATGCACGCAGGCAAACAGAACAGTAGAGGGAAAGATGCTTCATTAGTTACTTTTCAAGGTGAGAAGTTAAGGGCAAAATTAAGGTACCACATCTCATTCAGACCTCAGCACCACCACCATCCCCCAAATTTGATCATTATTATAATTAGGGTGCTTCTACCTGTAGCCCCCACTTCACACTGAGTTTACAGGGAGCCAGAGGTGGTAACTTGAACATCTACAATGCAATCAAAGTACATTTCAGTTTCCCTAGGACCCAAAATCCCAACAGTTTGCACACTCACCAGGGTTAGCTTTCCCTAGGAGGGTTTGGAACAGTACTCACAAATCTGAATATTACAGACTTGGTTGTTAACAGTTAAGAAAATAAAGAATAATTATTTAGTAAGAGTTCCTCTACAACAGGGGAAGAGCGGTGGTCAAGAGCACAGACACCATCTCCTGAGCTGCAAAATCTTGCCCAGAGAGATGGGCTGCCCCTGAGTGAAATTTAATCAAGCCTCATGTGGCCCTTGGCCAGCCATTGACCATACTGGCTGAAATAACGTCGGGAACAGGGAGAGGGAGCACAAGAGGCATGAAAAATTCCACTGAAACTCAGATGATTTGTTGTTTTAGCATCTTTTTCACTTTCTCTGTCACCCCTGATTGCCCTTCAGCAAACACTGTGACTGACAGGTACACTTCAGCTTTCCTGCTGCCCTATTCAAGACCATGAAATTATGAAAAAATTGCAGAGAATGATGAAATAAACACCCTTCTATCTGATCTACCACAGCTCTCACATGACAGCTGCAGCTTTCCAGGCTCTTCTTTGTCCTTCTGGCAAGGAACATTAAAGAAGCATCCTGGAAATTAAAGGCAGCTGAGAGAGACTTTGCACAGCTGGGAAGGAGCCCACAGCAAACAATCCCAAGGAAATTGGACAGCAATGCTCATCCAAAAACCTGTCTGGCACAAGAGGTGTGCAGCCAGCTGAGTCCTTCCAATCCCACTGCTTTGGTCCTTCAGAATCCGTGCCACTACCAGTGCAGAACAGGGACAAGAATCCCACCGTGCCCCTTTGGTAAGCAAAGCCAACTCCCCGAGGACATCTGTTTACCAAAGAAATTAAAATCTGTGTTGTTTGCCATCACTGCTCCTTTTAGATGACATTCAGAACATTAGGGCCCTTTGTTTATTCACCAACATATGATTATGTGACTGGTCTGATGCAAGGGGTGTGGGGGGAGCCAGAGCGAGGGGAGTAGAGCAAGAAGGTAGAATTGCATTTATTTTCACAATGTCTCTTGGACAAAAACTCATTAAGGTTTAACTCACATCCCTCCAAACAACCACAGCACATAAGCATAATGCAATATACAGTGCAAAGGAAGTTCTTTGGGGAAAAATAGCCTGGACTTAGTCCACAGCAGCTCTGTACCTGCTGTGCTGCTCCACACCTCCCTCTTTCCAGAAGCAGAGAGGCCAGAGCCCTACCTCCCATAAAACACTGTTTTGACCTTGCCCTTGGTCATTTTATATTGGCTGAACAGATAGCCCTCCACACTTCACAGAATAAAGTCTTGGCTGATAAAAGCAGGATGGCTCACTTGAGTCAGGGAGAAAGAGGGATCCAGATGACTGCAACACCGATATGCTGCATTGCTTACTTGATCAGCAGCAAAACAGCGCTGAAACTGCTCTAGTTTGTATGTAAAACCAGATGCAATGCAAGTTTGCCCCAGGCTCAGGAGACTTCAACATGTCAGATGACAGAGGCAGAAGGGGAATTCACACCTGGGTGTTTTCAGTTATTGCACAGGGAAAGGACATAAGGGCATGGAAAGAAGAGCAGTCACAGGGAGCTTTGCCTGCCCAAGTAAAGTTTGGGCATCTCAATCAAAACCAACAATTCCCAGAAGTGCTATTCTACTTTCTTCTGACCTTAGGAAAGTCTGAGAAAAGTCTTTATTTTGACATTACAGGGAACAGGCACAGAACACAGGTGGTTTGGGGCTACGTGCAGTATTTTCTTCCATTCTCATTGCTGAAATCCAGGGAAGGCAAAGCAAAACCTCAGTAAACCAGACTCACAGACCTGGGGGTCGGACTACCTAAACTGTGCAGAGGTAACTGTGAAAACAGGATGAGATTGAAAGCAATTAGGGTCCCAGTGCTGCTCCCAGCATTCTGAATGCATCTTTACTAGAATCGCTGTTGCATAGGGTATAATACCAGGACAAAGCTCATATTCATCACAGCACTACTCTTCCTCCATTCACAGAGGAAACAGTTGAGGGAATCCTCAGAGAGACCATCACACTTGAGCCCAGAAGGATGGGATCCTAACTCTTGCTACTTCTACTCATATCACAGAATGTCAGCAGTTGGAAGGGACCTTGAAAGATCATCTAGTCCAACCCCCCTGCCTCAGCAGGATTCCCTAGATCAGGTCACACAGAAGCGCATCCAGAGGGGTTTTGAATACCTCCACAGAAGGAGACTCCACAACCTCTCTGGGCAGTCTGTTCCAGGGCTCTGGCACCTGCACTGGGAAAAAATTCCTACATGTATTCACATGGAATCTCCTATGCTTCAGCTTACAGCCATTGCCTCTTGTCCTGTCACTGGGCTTCACTGAGAAGAGCCTGACCCCATCCTCCCAACACACACCCTTCACATATTTAAAAGCATAGATGAGGTCACCCCTTAGCTTCCTCTTCTCCAAGCTAAAGAGACCCTGCTCCCTCAGCCTTTCCTCATAAGGAAGATGTTCCAGCCCCTTCATCATCTTTGTGGCTCTACGCTGGACTCTTTCCAGCAGTTCCCTATCCTTCTTAAACTGAGGGGCCCAGAACTGGACATAATATTCCAGATGCAGCCTCATCAGAGTAGAGTAAAGAGGAAGAAGAACCTCTCTTGACCTACTAACCACACTCCTCCTAATCCACCCCAGAATCCCATTTGCCCTCCTGGCCACAAGAGCACACTGCTGGCTCATGGTCATCCTTCCATCCACCAGGACCCCCAGATCCCTTTCCCCTTCACTGCTCTCCAACAGCTCAGTCCCCAATCTATACTCATACTTGGGGTTGGTCTTTCCCAGGTGCAAGACTCGACACTTGGCCTTATTGAATCTCATTCAATTTCTCCCTGCCCAACTCTCCAGCCTGTCTAAGTCTCGCTGAATGGCAGCATGACCCTCCGGTGTGTCAGCCACTCCACCCAGTTTAGTGTCATTGCTGAGAGCACACTGTTCCCTCATCCAGGTCCTTAATGAATAGATTGAATATGCATCACATGCATCTTGAAATCATCAGAAATTTGCTTTAATTGTCCTCCTACTGAAGTTTTTTCTTTGTTTATTTATTTATTCCTCCCTGACACTAAACAGCTCTTTAAATCCAAGTCTTGAAGAACACAATTTTAATTAGCCCTTGGCTATCTCTAGGTGAAAAGGGACTCCTCAGAAGTTGGCAGGGAGAGTGACTTGGCTCTGTGCAGGCTGAATCCCAGAATAATTCATGTTGGAAACTGGCATACGCTTATTCTTCTTCTCTAACCCCAGACCATGTGGGGTACTTTTAGGAGTGAGTCTGCTGGGGTTATGGAGATATCACCTTAATCAGGAGCACCAGAAATAAGGATCTGTCCTTTGTCTGTCTTGCTGGAGGTTGGATGCCCAGCCATTTGTAAACCTGCTCTGGCTGCCAAAGTGGTAAAGAAAAACAGCTACCTCTATTACTATAGCTTTGGCATTTTTCCTAACCTTACAACTCCCTCCCCTAGCCTACCCCTCCCCATCTGCCATTTTAAGTCTGTTCCTTCTTGATTCATTCACTACGGACATGGAAATGACCAAAGCCTCTTTTTTTGCCATCTGGAAGCCAGACCTGACATGACTTACAGATTAAGTAGTCACCAACTGGAGGCAACTCCAAAATTTAATGGGAAAATTTAATTTTGTATGTGCTTAGAGCAGCACAGTTCCACTCCAAAAATGCATACAAAGGCAGACACCATAATCCAGTGAATACAGACATCTTGGCCATTACTTAGTAGAAACATCCAAGAGTACATGGAGAAAAGCAAACAGTCTATCTGCTTCCTTCAAACTGTGATGAGCTCTGTTTCCTGACCAAAGAGAGTGTCTGCCATGATGTGGTAGAAAACATGAACACCACCAGGGGAACATTTGTAAGACTGCACCTTTATAAATAAGACCTTGCTCATTAACCCAGAACAAGAATAAAACATTAGGAGCTTTTCATTTAATCCTTATTTATATCCTTATGGATGTAAAATCTGGAACTTGTAGTACTGAGATCCTTCATTCCCAAAGGCATTTCCCAAGCATGCAGTGCAGGACCAGCAGCCCTGGAGAAGAGACAGCCTTAACTGCTGATTGCTCTGCTGAGCTTCACATACTGCTTCCTCTACTATCTCTCTCTCTCTCTCTCTCACTTTCTGGCTGATCATGCTTACTGTTTCTTCAACACGGTCTTTAAAGCATTCCAGCTTGTTGGATGGCACAAAGAATTGGGAAAGTAATTACCCTCAAGCTTTAAAGAAAGGAGAAAGCATTCAGCTACCACAGCACAAAAGCACTCACTAAGCTATGTGTAAATTATGGTGCAAGTTCAGCTTGGATTTTCTTCTTTCCGTTCTAGATCTTTCATTTCAGGCAGCCGAACCCAAATGCCTTGGCCTCAAACTCCTTCCAGAAACACACTGGCCCTTCTGCACAGCTACTAACTTCTTAGCTCCTGTTCCTTTTCACCTTGAAGGAGAAAGCATGCATTACTATCCAGAAGTCAGTAGCACTAAAAAAAATAAGCAGCCTTTCAAGTCAGGTAGTTCTCTGCTGCTTATGTCCTTCCATGAACTCAGCCTACTTTCACCTCTTTAATTCCCTGCAAAGATTGAAGCATGTTAACTGCATGCTGACTCTGCAAACCAAGCACTGAAATGGGAACACTGTGGAATAAGTTACACTGAAAACTAACAGGTAGGCAAAGAACTCAAGAAACAACTTAGGAGCATGTGAATGAGCAGGTCTGTTACTCCAGGATGTCAGAACCCATAATTTAAAGCCACACGATGTCCTTTGAGTATCCCAGTGCCAAGCTGTGCCTGTTTGTAATTTGCAAGTCAGGAGGAGCTGCTTTTCCCCTGCCAAATGCCACATAGAATACCCACACATAGAAACCAGTGTCCCTGTTACACCCAGGAGACAGATGCCATGGGAGAATAAAAGCATAAATACTGTAATCAGTTTGCTGGCAGTAAGAACACAAAAATCAATGTTGCCCTATTCCCTTCTACACTGAAATATATTATTTGCAATTCTCCCAGTCCACGTTCTATGATTTCTGCCTTGTTCCCTGCAAGCAACAACTACCAAAACATCAACCCATTAGTTGGATTGAAGCTTATGAAAACTTAAGGACCAACCAGGGAGTCCAGGGCCTAGATCCCTCAAGCTCATTTCTCTTACCTCCAAACTAACAAATGACATAATGAAAAGCCAGTGCCAGATGCCCAATCAGCTCCCCAAACACAGCTAGCAACCAGGGCTCTTTTAACCAAAGACAAAAAAAACCCCAATGTATGTCAGTGAAATAAAGTTGTCCTCGAGTTGATTTGTGGTTAGCTTCTGAATGGGCTCCATATTCCAGGCTCCTAGTCCAGTTCTGAGTTTCCTGGATGAAAGGAAAAATCTGCTCCCACAAACACTTTGCAGATGGTTTCAATTTTTCCCAGGTGCTAAACACATACAGTTCTCATTAAAGTCTGCTCAAAGTGTAGGAGTGCAGAGCTAGACCATAAATTCTACCTCTCAGGTTCCTCCATACCTAGCTCAGTTATGCTGTTGTTTATTTTGTTGCAATATTGACCTTAAACAATAATTGAAAAAAGTATCAGTATGACTCATCTGTGCATTGAGTCTCATTCTTACTCCATGCTCAGGCCAAGCTGGATATCACTGAGCTCTACACTGTTTCATTGCACAATCTTCAAATAGAACTAACAAAAGGAATTTTCAAACCTCCTCTCTTACTGATATAGCAGAGTTGCTTTTTGGCCTGCAGAAGTTTGCTGCTGTTCTCTTCATCTGCAGGAGAAGCATCAATCAGTTAGCCCTGGACAACTGCACTTGCATTACACTTACACAGGCACATACAACACAGCTGAAGGATTTAATCAGAGTTGAATGTCTGATAACTGCCATTTCCAAAACCAATGAGACAGGGATCAAGATTGGGCTTTGGAGATAAACAGCACTTCTCCAACCTGCTCTAGCATCTATGATTTATCTTAAAACATGGGTACAGTCTTTCAAAGCAACATCGTCATCTTGGAGTGCAAGTCAGACAGGGAACTCTTTAGAACATGTCCTCTCCTGTCACTGTACCAAACCCAAGAAGCTGAGGCAGGGAGTAATCAGAAATATGTTCAGCATAGTCTAAAATTAATAGGATAACTGCCCACTGAGATGCATCTTATCTACTTTTCTGTGGTTGCTGCTGAAAGACAGCAGTCATGCCACTTCCCTCAATATGTTCAAACACCAGCCTTTTTTTTTTTTTTAAAAAAACTAAATAAACCCCACAACCCTCTGTATATCTCTGCATATCCTGATACCTGCTGTTGCTGCAGGCACAGTGCTCTGCAACATTTGAGCTCTCAAGAAGAGATGTAAAAATGAAAAGACATTGCCTCTCTTATCCACCAGCCTGCTCTCCCCTGCCCAACATGCCCCAGCCCAGCTCACAGCAGAAAGCAGGAAGGACCTCTGTGTACCCAGAGGGGCTGCGCTGCTCTACCTAGCCCCAAAGTATCTGGAGCATGAAAGAGGACATCAACAAAGACCAAACACCAATTCCTGGTATGACTTGCAAGGAAACAAAGTCATCTTTTCTGGCTTCCCTCAGACATTGGCACAGACCATCTACAGGTGCCTGCCTTTGATTGCTGTTGCTTCCAAATCTGAGTAACTGGCAATCCCAGAGCAAAGTTTACACTAATTCAGTAATCACACTATTTACTGAAAGGTTTCTAATCCCGTGAGCAAAGACATTCAAGAGGCTTAAGGAAGGGAAAAGCTGCTAACAGAAGGGCATGGAAAGAATCACTCATAACAGCATCTTAAGAAGGTCTGTAATCAACAAGATACACATGGCACAGGGAGTCAGATTAAGCATGGCCATCTTGCTAAAATGATTTGAATTGTAATATGGGCATGTAAATGAGGCAGGCAAATAAAAGCCTATGAAAAGGGGGGGATAAAGAGGGAGACAGGTCTGCATTATGATGGTATTCAGGTCACTAAGGAACATTTCAAGGCTGAGAGTCAAGCTGTCAGTTTCCCAGAGGTTCCTCAAATATTTAAACTGAATAGGAATTTTCTTGTCATCTGTTGACACTCAGATCCAACTCACTCTTCTTTCTCCTCTTCTCATCTGCACTATGTATACTCTCATGTGCATGTGGCTGAGCACACATTTACCAAAAGTATCCATATATTCTTTATATACTCTGGTTATTCTAAGCCAAGAAAATAACATCTTGGCCACAAAGTACCTGCAGATTGTGCCCTTGCGATGCACTTTTTCCCCCTCTCTGTCCCATCGAGGTGCCTTACATCTGATAGCCTGAAATCACGAGACATCATTGCCTCCAGAGCTGACAAGAGAGCAGTCTTCACACTCCATTTAACCTCTCTATTCAAACGGCAAATCGATTTTTTGCGATGCAGACATCTGTCCCAGTAGGGACTAAACCAACACTCACCAAATTATTCTTCCCAGATTACAGAGGAGCTATCAAATGGTAAAGACTTCTCTCCCCGTGACTCAAGCTTTGAGTCACTGATGGAAAGATGAAAGCCTTCCCACTTTGTGAGACAAAAAATGAGAAAAATCATCCCCTTGTGAAGAGCAGAGAACACAAAATGTCTCTGCTGGTTCCCAGGACACAGGCAACATTGGGAACTAAAGTGCTGCTCAGGCACACTTGCATCACTCCTGAGGTTACTTCCAGCATCCTGAAGATCTGGGACCATCAGGGTGTTAAAGTCATGTGGGAGGCTCACTCAGGCTTCTGCTCAGCATAGAGCAGAATTTTATTCTTGCTGCACCTGGAGGGTGAAAACCACAAGCAAGATTTTTTTCCTGAGGTTTTTGGGTTTGTTTTTTTTTTTTTTTTTTTTTTTTTTTTTAATCGGCATCAGCCCTACCTTGAAAACTTCACAGTTCAGAAAAGAAAAGCCACATTGCTTCTTGCCCACTGGCTGAACAAGCACTTTTCCTACATGGTAATATTTTGTGGAAGCAAGCAGGTTTCCCTTAGAGAAGCTTTCCCAGAGCTTTTTGCTACTTAGAATTCCCCAGTTACAAAAAGCCAAACCCCAGGATAACCTGCATCAAGCAATACTGGCACCAATAGCAAGGCACATGCATGGGCATCAGCCACTTGTTAAATGCATGGAATGATCTCTGGACTCTACCCCATTTGGCACACAGCCAGCATGACCAGAAAAAGCAAGTCCAAGCTGCAACCTCCTCCTCTTCCACCTTAAAAAGCTCACCAACCCCCAGGGGAGCAGAGCAGCTTGCAGCCGGAGACTGCTTGCAGAAAAAGCCTCCTGCCCTGTCTAGCAAATTCTCAACCAGGCTTTTTAACTGCTTGTCCTCTGCAAAGAGTCCAGATCTATCTAAACTATTGCTCTTTCTTTAAAAAGACAAACCAAACCAAAACAGCATTTCCTTATTGTAAGGATGACAAGAGAATTTGCCCACACCCAGTACTTTTTACGATAGGAAAAAAAACTTTATGGCTGCTTAATTACTTAAGCCACCAGCCACTCTCCAAAGAGAAGCTGTACCAGTCTCCTTTCAGACAGGGCACCAAGACATAATTTCACACCACAGCACAGAACAGACCGGCAGTTCTTAAACAGACACTGCTGAGAGCAGAAAACTAACAATAATCCATCGTAGTGCGTTCTTTCAATGGTGGGATTTTAAAGCCCCTTACAAAGCCATGCAAAGTACACCCACTGAAGGAAAGCACCTAGGCATGGCCTAGGAAGAAAGGGACACATTGGCTGCATTTATGTCCTTCCTGCCCTTGATTAGGATTTTAAAATGACAAAAGGGAGAGCATAAGGGAGAAAAGGTTGCTGAAGCCTGAACACAGAGGAGATGCTCAGACCAGCACTTCTGCAGCCAGCTCTGCACACCATGCTAGCCCACACGGTGCCGATTGCTCACCCAGTGCTAAAAGTATCTCCAGCACTTTCCTACCTCAGAATCAGAAATTACCACCGAGTCACCCCGTGTGCAGTGACCAGAGAAAATAATTCTGCAGTTATGAGCAAGAAGGAGTAAGTCTGTCTGCTCACAAAAAAGAAGAGGCATAATCTACAAGCAATTGTCTGCATTAATATGTGTCCCAAATTTTTAACTTGTGTCTTAATCCTAAAACTATTTTTCTGGCATTCCTCTAGCTCACCCCTACTAACTGTCTATTCTTTGCAGCATCAACTCTCTCCACCCATCATCTTAAAGTAATGTATTCTCAGAGCATTCCCAGGGGAGTATTATTAGCTGCCATCCTTATACTGTAAACAGGTAACTGAAAGAGAAGCTAAGACCTGTATTGAGCCCTACACATACCATATCTTGCTTTGCTGTGGGTTATACATCCCCAAAGATGTGGATCCAGCCAAGAACTGCCTCGGAGTGCAAAATCTCAGGTGGGCCTGAGGTTTCTCTTGATGATTTATCCAAGGTCAAAAGGAACTTGTGAAAAAGGAAAGAAACCATCTTTCAAGTACCAGCCAGGCAACCTCTCCAACAGACCTGCCTTGTATTTCACACAGCTGGTGCTTCTTCAATGTAACAGTGACCACTAGTGTAACCATGTCTCCTGACAGCGCAGGATGCACTAACAGAGCCTGGCCCCAGCTTGATCCTCCACTATCATTCAGAAATCAAACACCTTCTGGCAGGAAACATTGCGTTTCACCAGTGCAGATAACTGTGGCTGGAAATGTTTTTATAGTTTCAGGTGGTGTTAATTTTGCTCAAGGCTCAGTCCTGCCTGCAAAGGAGATGTGGAGCAGAGCACCTCAAAACTCACTTACCTGAGAAAACCTGTGTCAAACTGGCAAATCACAGGTTTTGCTCCTGAGAGGGTACAGCTGAAGCCACAGTCAGCAGCACCATGAGTATTGAGTCACACCCTACCATGTGTCACCGAGCACATGCACACTTTACAGGGCTACTTCGCATTCCCACCCTCACCTCCTCCTAATTTAACCTTTTTAATAATAGAAATGTTAGTGGCAGCTAACACAGCTTGAGAAAACATTTTGGAACAGGACATCACTGGTAGAACAGTTACAAGTAAGAGATGAAATAATCACTTTTAGAGACTGAAAGGACAAGTCCATCACTAGGAAGATATAACCAGTGTTTTCTTGAAAGAAAATAACAGACACAGTCAAACATCAAAGGTCTAGGTCAAAAGAGATGATTACAGTAATTCAATCAGCTCTCAAAAGCAATAGATCCCCAAAATGTCTTGTTTGGATATTTTTTCCTTCCCCAGAAGTTAACAGAGGTGGCCCTGGAAGACTACAGCATCTGTTTTCAGCTGAATGCAGGGACACAGGATTTGCTGAAATAGCCTGCAGAGAAGGGTACTGCTTGCTGTTTTGCTGCAGTTTCCCATCCTAGGTACTTGAAGGAAAAAATAAAACTAGATTTAATAAGAAAAATATTACACCAATACTTTCAACACTGTATATCAAACACTTCCCTCCAGTGGAGCAATTAGGGATTGCTTTT
The DNA here is from genome assembly GCA_013399015.1 of Galbula dea. Lineage (NCBI taxonomy): Eukaryota > Metazoa > Chordata > Aves > Piciformes > Galbulidae > Galbula > Galbula dea. Next base: position 2,258,335 of record VWZX01004927.1, read on the forward strand.
TTTTTTCTGTCATGTACCTTTTTTGGCTATTTTAGCTCAAACAACATATGCTTTTCTGCCATCCAAAAGGCTCAGAAACTGTAATTCATTTTTCAATTTTGCTTTGCCCCTCCAAGTGTTTCACTTCAGAAATTGAGGTACAGATGCCAGAGTATTTCAGAGCATTTTCCTGCAGCATCTTTACCCAATGCAAAGGGAGTGCATCCTCTTTAAGAAGTCTCTTTTCACGTTCATGCCCAAAGAAAACAACCAGTTCAGAAACCACAAGCACACAGTCCTAACACTTAGAAGTGCTCAGTTCTCACACTCAAGCTCCAGATAGCTGGAATGTTAAAACAGGGAAGAAATTAAATGAGAGTTCATCTTACAGTGACTTTTCCCCAAAACTATCGTTAGATTCAAGCAAAATTCTCAGAACCTTCGTGGAATGTGTCCACACCACCTGAGTGATGTTAAAAATGGGTCAGACCTTCAATGGAGTCTGTGGAGATTAGATTCTGGCTAATGTTAAATGCATAAGCTCCTCCAGGGTTCCCCACCATGAACACATTCATCAATCCTCAGCATGGTACAGGAAACGTGGATTCTAATGCACACACAGGTGTTCATCTATCACTTCCAGAGAGGTCTGCAGGCAAGGAAACCATATTTCCCCTACCATTCTTCTCACCTCCAAAGGTCATTGAGGGCCCCTACACATCACTACACCCATTCCTCTGGTTCATTGCACTGTCAGCTTGACTGCTTCACCTATCAATTGTTCCTTCAGGGTTCCTTTCTAAACAGTCACCCTTGCAGAAGCAGTCACAGGCTCTTCCTCTGCTGCTTATCCTTCTTGATAGCCTCCACGGCTGGTGGTAGCATCCTGACTATTTTCAGAACAACTGGGACATCAATAGAGGATTTACAGTGGCTTCAGGTGGGAATGATAAAGATGAACTGCTACTTGGGATGTGCTTTTCATATAGTCTGACTAGATTCAGCCCGGCAACATATAAAGGAAAGACTTCTCATTACTAGTGCCTTCAGTTAACAGGGCCCACTGCTCCTCAAAAAAATAATGAGCCTTTTCAGTTTAGTTTAAATCATTATTAAGCACATTTTCAAGTTTACCAAGTTTTGTGCTTTCCCTTTGTTGTGACTAGATGAGGTTAAAAACAAAAAACCCCAAACAAACAAAAAACACAAAAAACCCCCACAACACTAGCATTACACAAGTAAAAATAGAGTTAAACATGAAATCTCAGAAAAGCTTCCAAAATTCAAGAGATCAACCATCACTGACTTTTAAAGGATGATCAGAAAATGCAGAGCTCTCCTTGGGTCATGCATCCCTACAAATAAGAGGATAATAGTTTTCTTCCCCAGTAAAACATGGTACATTACCAGCTGCCATACTCCTCCAAAGTCCCTGGGGAAATGGGGTTACTTCCCCAATAGACCACGCTGTTTTGGCAGCCTGTGCCTCCATGTCATCTCTCCTGGACATCACATATTGGGTCAGATGCACCAGGAGGACATAAAGGCATTATCACAAGAGCCTGAATGTCCAGCCACTAAAGGAAAGTGGCTTTGCAAAGGAAAAACTGCTGCAGAAGCAGCTTTGAACTTCTTGCCCAGTGCAGGTTTATGCCACAGCCTTGCTGCCATTTCATTGTGGATTTTTCTTTCAGTGTAGTCTTTAAGCAAAGGTGCTCTGTGCAGTCTGCCCTTTGCTTGTACAAACTAACAGAGCATTTGTGTGCTTGACATTTCACGTGGCATTACCACCCTGCTCCCTATTCCCAGTGACAATGTCGAAAGGGCAATCGATGGGGGGGGGGTAGGAAGAACCATTCCAATAGGTTAGCCCTTTCAGCTGCCAAAACATGCTTGGCCTAGTAAAATGATAGTAAATTAAACTATGTTAATTGAGCTGGTAGAAGAATGAACTCACATCTCTGCTGCCTATCATCCTTTTGAATACAAAAGTCTCCCAAGTCAGAAAATTGACCAAACTTATCCAAATTCACAGTCTTTCTGAAACAACATAAACAACAGATAGACTGGAGGAGCATGAACCACAATTCAAATTCAGCAAGAGTTTCTCCCACCAATTTCTGTGGGCTTTCAAAGCAGCATTAAGTGATGAAGGTTCAGTTCAGTTACAGGTCTGACCTCCATGAAAAACTAAGAAACCCTGAACACCTCTAACAAGTTTTTAATGGCTACACAGTACAAAGTGAGGCTGAGACAGAAGCCAAATTAATTTCAGTGACTGTTGACCTAGTAATAGATGAAAATTTTACTTGCTTGGATTGTTTGCCCAATCTGAAGCTGTGGGTTTGAGCCTGGGTCCTTGCTCCACAGGGGCTACTTTTCTCTCAGATAATAACAGAGTTCTCAAGACTAGTTTGAGATCCAACTCCTCCCTTAACCATTTCAGGAGGAACTGGGAGACAGAACGGCGTCAGCAAGTGCTCTTTTGCCTGCAACTTGGCTCCCTCAGACTGTCAGGCCAAAGAGAAAAGCCTCCTTGCTCCTGCAGCCAGCAGTTCAGTCCCACCTTGAAGAGACTGTTACCCACACCAGAATCATTACAGTTGCTACCTCCCGCCCCTACCGTGTCTCCCATCTGGTACTGACCACATCTGATAAGACATCACTGTATGACTCTAAAAATAAACAGATTTAGCATTCCTTCTTTCTTTCCCTCTTAATGATGCTCTCATCCTGTTTGCTCCATTTAAAGTCTCAACATGATTTTTTGCGAGCTGACAGTATGCAAAAAAACCTAAGGCTTGTTATCAGGGTGAAGGGGGGGAAAGGGAAAATCAAACAACTCCCTCTCTGCTTCATGCGTCATTGCTGATCGTTACGTTTAAAAACAAATCAGAACCACACTAGCTTTGGCATTTATGGTACACACAGCAAAGAGAGGCCAACCTACTCTTCCACAGCTCCAAGACACCAGCCCCATGGCACTGATGAGCTTGGATAACAAGGCCTGTAATTTTGCCTTAAACATTATCTGGATATTTCTTTGAAGTTCAAAACTAGCTTAAGACTGTTGGTTTTCTTGTTGATGTTTGTGCTTCCTCTTTCTCTGCATTTCCTGGGACGATTTAAAAAAGAAATGCAAATTTACAGCGTTCAATCTCTCTAGCTAATCCTTCACTGCTCATCAGGATCAGTTTTCCACTCTGCTTTTCCTCCCTGGCTGCCAAGACTCAAAAGCAATCATCCATACAAAGACAGCTCCGCCACGCGGCACTGCAGGGCTGTTCAGAGGGGTCAGCAGTGAGAGATGCTCCACAGCTTTAAGTTGAATGTCACACACACCAAAAAAAAAATAAAATAACAAATCAGTAGTATTGACCTGAAATGACCAAATCCTCCTGGAAGAGCTAAAAATAACAACAGATTAGAGCTCACATACTTTATCCATCTTCAAAGAATACAGTGGCTATTAGAGCAATGCCATCTTTTGCTCCTCTCTGAAGAGGATAGGACAGTCAGAAAAAGGGCAAGGAGATACAGGGTCCCTTACCTCTGGAGCAGGTTAGTCCACTGGTAAAATCCAACACTACCTAGGAGCAACACAGCATTGACTCTTCATAAGTCATAGCAGGTTGTAATACAGCATGTCATGGGCCCACAGGATACAGTGTCTCCATTTCTCAAGGCTGCATCTCTGTCGTGGAAGTTTCTGGCACACAGGACTCCAGAAGCCATACACAATAGAAATAACTTTGGATCTGAACTACTTCAAGACTCAAGGGATGAGGGCTGGATTTAAACCTCCAGGTCAACTTTAGCATCCTGGTTTCAAGCTTTATTTACCATCCAAAGACTTTTCTCTTGAGGTTAAGATTCATCTCATAGGGTTTCTCAACTCAGTGTGCTGGATGTTGCACAGGGACAGTTAAAACTAGGAAAATCCTGCTTTGGGCAGAGAGCTTGCAAGAGATGTGTGCAATATTTTGGTGTCAGTGATCACAACACCTAACAAAACTACTGAAGCTTGAATAATACAACCTCAGCCCAGCTCTTTTTAGGAACATTTCAGCCAAAACTTAACCAGCTACATTTTCACATCTAATCATAAACCATCTTCACCAGTGCCTTTTTCCCAGCTGAAAGCAGGGGATTCCACAACTGTAATTGTTTTACAATCCAAAAACTCACAAAATAGTAAACTTCAGTTGAAGGAGGTCAAATTTTATGATCTTCCATTCCAAAAGAGAAGGGCCTGACAACAAAGGACAGACAATATCAGAATTTTCCTTCCTTACCCTGAAATATGTTCTTTGCCTCAACCTCCACTCTGCCACAGAGCCTCTCCTTTCCTCAACACCTTCCCCTGCAAAAAAAGGGGCTAATAATATTTTGCTTACATTAGTTTTAGGAAGATGGAGTTGGGAAGACAGACAAAAGAAGTTCAACTTTGTGCTGCCAAGGACCAGGGGCTACTCCAGAGGCTGCTCAACTAAGTGGTCTGGAAAGACAGCCTTTAGTGGAGAAGGGAAAGGGGAGAAAATAATAAAGCACAGCACCAATCCCAGCCTGCAGCAAAGTAATGACAGTGCCAAAGCTCTTAGCTGGCTTCTTCTCCTAGCACAGAAGCAAATGCAGCCTCCCTCCTTCCCACCCCCCAGTCCAAGAGAAAAGGGTACAAAATAATCCCGGGAGCAGAAAAGCAGAAATTGAGGAGCAAATAGACAAAACATTCCTTCCTTTCTTTGGGAAGTCAGTGATGGCAGCTGCAGGCTATGGAAACAGAAACTGGCTGTTAAAGAAAAAGTCAGTAATGGCAAGATGAGAATTTGCCAGTTTCCAAAGCCTTCACGGATGATGTTTTGTGTTAGGTAATGCACAGGATCAAGGAGACAATGACAGAGGGAGAAAAAAATATCATCCAGCTATCCTAAAGCTCCAGTGCAAGAGTCAAAGCAATTACTTCCACAGCTTCACAAACCTTTGCACCTCCCTGTTAATGTGCCAGACTTTGTTACATTAAGTGTACCTTATTTTGCCCTGGAAGAAAAAAAAAGCATACATCAATTTGTTTAGAGAACAAATAAGAATACACTTTCATTTCCCTCTTTTACTCTTCATCTTACTGTTCTACTGCTTATGTTTTATTCTGAGACCAAACATGCTCCTGCATTGACATCTCCTACTCTATATACCTCCTTCCCTCCAGAGACCCATCGCAGCAGGGCAGTATTTATTACCTTCACAAGTGCCTTGTATTATTATGTTAGATGATGCCAAAACACATCCTAAAAGGAGAATCAACATTTGTATCATGGGGAAACTGAGGCCTGGGATAGGTAACAGACCTGTCCAAGGATGCTTAAAAGACCAGAGGCAGCCCCTGTTTTCATCACACAGCAGCACAGTTAGCTTGAAAGTATCCTTACAAATAGGACGGAAATAATCACGGAACAGCAGATTTAAGTGTCAGAGATCCAAGTCTGTGGCTTTGTACATTTTAAAATGCATCAGTCCTTGAGGCCTTTCCAGCCTTTTCCTTCCATCTTCTGCTTCCCAGCCTCGCACTACTGGAGCAGCTAAAACCAAGCTGTTCCCACAGCACTCATCTACTCCTGACAGCAATTTTGTTCTCTGCTAAAATACGATGCACATGACTAAAAGCAATAAAGTCACCACAGTTTAGAGGTCTGCAGCTTCCCATGGTTCTGCTGATCTCATGCACCTTTCTCATCCACCACAGACAGGAGTAAAACCACCTGCTGGTGTGAGAAGCGAGTTATAACCCAGCCAGCTGCAGGAACCCCAGGCATCTCCATCACGTCCAGATCTTCCATCTACCTTGTAGGCTCAGACATTTCCTTCTGCTAGATCAGCCCTCAGGAACTTCTGATCAGGCTGAAGTCCACACTCCCCTTCCCACACAACCTTGTTTCCTCTACAAAATCCTCACTCTTCCACTCTTGACTTCAATCAGAGAGATGCTGTCAGCACTGGATTCTCCCAATAACTGAGTTGAACCGTCCTCTTCCTCCTCCCTGTCCTTTCTTCAACATAAGTCTTTCTCACAGTACCAGCCCTAATGCTTAAGCTTTGCAGGTGTGAACACTCAGGCAAAATCAAATGTTACACTCAGCCACTCAAATATTTGTAGGCTACAAATTTCCAGCCATACAGCTATACATCTGCAAGCATCATGCTCCAATATGCTCTTCCAAATTCATGCTGCAGTGGTCCCATATGGGGAAAGTGCAGATGGCCAGCTGATGTACATACTGACTTGCCACAACATGAATTGTAAACAGCTTTAAAGAGTTGTTCCATTAATAAATTCAGGCCAAGAACTGCAGACTGTCAAAAGTTTGCTGTTAAATGTGAGCACTGAATAAGCATGTGAATTTTGCAAATTCTTTGCAGAAAAAAAAAAGGAAGGAAAAGCTTAGCATAAACTCTGTGTTATAATTTTCTCCTTTCTCCCTCCACATCTTCTCTCCTGTCCCCAATTGCAATACATAATTTGTGGGTTTGGTCCCTTCACCCTTACAGAGTTCTCCCAGGCTCCTGAAATTAGTTTCTCTCTCAACATCTACAATGCAATTTCATTTGGAGAACATCAGAGATTGAACTGAGCCATCTGGTTGCTAAGAGAAAATTATTTCCTTTATGCTTCTGCCTATGGTTTGTGGGTCATCAAATTGACATTATTCAGGCACAAAAGCATTTAAAGATTTGTTATTTTTAGAAGAACAAACACATTTCTTTCTTAGGATAATTAACAAGCTAATATTAAAACAAACAAACAAAAGGAACAACCAAAGTCCAGCTGCAAACTTCAATACAGATGATGTTCCTCCAAGAGGGGCTGTCCATGCTCAGAAATCCTGGCAACACTGCCAGCTTGAAGGAAAAGCCAGGAGCTGCCATGTGGGCATGACTGTGCTCTTTGCCTGCAGCCAGCTGAACTTGGAGCATCACTGACATGGTGAAAACTGCACCGGCCCTGCTAGCTGCAGTTGCTACTGCTTCTCTCCTGAAGGGGAGGAGCATACATGCAACACAATCGCACAGAACTTTGACAGCGTGTCTAGTGGCTCTATTCCTAGAGAGCATTATGAATGCTACAAACGACCCAGAATGGACTAAAGAGACAGTCCAGACATTAATCAAGTTACAGTGTATGCAGCACCTCTGCCCTTCACAGGGGAGGAGGAAAAGCCTGTCTAAGTATCTGCAATGGACCAAAGCAGGTGGGGAAAAAACTACTCGTGGATTTAGGGCTCTTTTGTTACAGTCTGGGTTTTTCAAACAATTCCTTATTTCTCCATTGGGAAAAAAAGAGTGAGTCCCCAGTGTCTGTCTCTCTTGCTCTGCAGCCACCAGCAACAGCTCTGGGTGTCTCCATGCCCAGTTACAAGACCAGGTCTTTAAAAGCAAGGACCACTGTCCTTTAGCTGAGTAGGAGCAGGGAAACAGCCTATGAAGACACTGCATCACCATCACAGATACCTGAAAATCCACTGCTGGGATTAGCAACACTATCTCCCACAGCCCTCAAAGCTTTTCTTGAGGGCACCGATGAGTGACTGCCCCACAGCAGCCCTTAGTGTAAGACAAAGGCTTGCCCTAGGCCCAGCCACTGCAGCCAGACATGCAGCTGGGAGACAGAGCTTTCCCTTTGTGTTCTCCAAAAGGATATTTAATGTGCTGGAAAGCCTCACTCTTCACAACAGAGCCAGGAATGAGAGCAAAGGACTGAGAGACGTTCCTGCTCAGAGCTCCTCCTGGATGTGATCGCATCTGTCAAGAAGCATCAGAGCAGGAGGATGCTGAGGCCAGGGGCATCTCACAATGCTTCCCTTCACACAGGCAGCACAGCCCTGGCAGGCAAGCCTGCAGGTCTGCTGAGCTCCCAGATGTGCTGCCACACATCTAGTGCCTGAAAAGGCACTCTCACAAGCAAGGAGAAATCCCAATTCAGCATCCAAATAGTGGAAAAGAGGAAAAAGACACAGAAGAGGAAAAAGCAGCTACAGAGCACAAAGCAGAGTAGTGATCACATTACCCTGCTGTTTCCTCAAACAGAATGAGGGTAGGGAACAATCTGTAAATAAACAGGAAAACATGGCATGTACAACAGCTCATAAGGAAAAGACAGACATTTGCACACAAGCATGCATGAGCACCTTGGGACAGAACCCAACTTCAGCTCTGTCAGTAAACATAAAAGTATGTTTGCAAATATAGAAAGGTGGGAATAAAACCAGAATAGTGCCCAGAAGGGACCTGACGCTCAGCTAAACACAAAAAGGTTATTTTTGTGGTGACAGGCAAGCTCTAGCTAGTGAAAAAATACAGAACAAAACAGTACTTCAAACACCAGGTGAGTCTCCAGCAAATGTCTAGGGGTTAGAAGTTCTGCTGAAAACTACTAGCAGACACCTTTCTTGCTATATTATAGTTTAAAGCCCTTCAGCAATGATCAAAGATGGAGAAAATATTTAATAGAATTCAACATGCTGTAATGGTGTTCTGAAAAGCAGTGACTTTCTTATAGCCATACAAAAACACTCATGGCTAGTCAAGCTCACACACTTCAATTAGTAATTTGTACGCTCCTTAATGACTAATAAATAGTCATTAATGAGTTCCACTCCATGTATTACCTCCTTCCCCTCTCATTATCATTACTTATATGTTATGCCCATTAAAACCAGCTAACTAAGCACTTGTAAAGCACATCCCTTCTTCAGCTGATAGGTGGAAAGCAATAAAATATAAACATATATTAGGACCTTAATCAAAACAGAGATGAGAGCAATGCTCATACCTAGGAAAAAGTTGTTTCAGAGAGGTTATCCAGCAGCTGTACAAAACACAAGATCACAACTGTTGTGTGCATGTGTAATGTACTGTACAGAGGAACTACACATTACCCTGTATCTTCTTGCACTTCTGACCCAAGACAGGCTCCACGTTGCAAGCAAGAGGCTGCATCTCAGTCTGCAGTGAGGCACTGCAGTTAGCTGATGCTTGTTGGTGTTACCTCCAGGCTCCTGGCCTGATGTGGGGCTCAGTGACTGCCCCCTCATTATAGAATCATAAAGGTTAGAGAATACTTCTGAGATCAAGTCCAACCGTCAACCTATCACCCCCATGCCACTAAACCATCTCCCTAAGTACCACGTCTCTATATTTTTTAAACCCCTCCAGGGATGGTGACTCCACCACTGCACTGGGCAGCCTGTGCCAATGCTTAACTACTCCTTCAGTCAGTGTTTTTTTCTTAATATCCAATCTAAACCTCCTTTGGTTCACCTTGAGGCCGTTTCCTCAATGGAAGCCCCTATTCACTTCCATCTTTGGCAGAGATCGCACTACGTAGTTTTTTTATTATAAGGCAACAGAAGAAAGAACAGAGGAAAAAGTCTTTACCAGCACTGGTTTTGCTTAATGTGGGTCAGCACTATCCTTCCATGTCCTCTGGTGCTCCCATCTCTGCCCTCCTTCCAGGCCAAGCCAATATGCACCAAGAGAGCATCCAGCTGCTACCAGGCTTTCAAGAACAAAACTAAGCACCCATAAATCTGTTTCTAATTAGCACTTACTCACATCCCAATACTTAAGATCAGCCTAGAGTCATTAATCCAGAAACTGCCAGGGATGCTGTTGAGCACAAGCCATCCAGGACTGTCTGGAAGAAACAGAGACTTTCCAACCAACATAGTGTTGGATAAAGAGACAGCATCTATGAGAAAAATAGGAATTCAAACCTGTATCTGGGATGTTACCCAAAAGGTAAAAAAATCAACCATCCCTTGCCTTTTGATATGCCCACATTGAAACATGGCCAAAGTTCAAGTACCATGTACTCCATTCAGTGAGTATATCAGTTCCTCTCTGCCCAACTCCCTGCCTTGCAAGAAGGCATTTGGAAGCAAGACACATACAATATGTCCTTTCCTCTGTCATTTCCCTGCCCCCTAATAATGATGCCAAAGTCCCTGGTGCACAGAGTAAGACTGTCATCTAGTGGCAATCAGGAAGCCTGCAATTAAATCTCATTCATCAAAACCAAATGTGCAACACAAATTCTGCAAGCTCTTCATCACCCCCACCCCTCTGCTCTCCCTGGTGACTTGTGCCTGGGAGAGAACAGTAAGTCCTTTTGGCATTACTTATGCAAAGACAACTAGTCTAGTCTTTTAGTACTGTATGGCCTTGAAAACAGACTTGCCTCCAGGGTTGTCAGTGCCCTTGAAATGAAGGGGCATTTTTACTTGGGCTAGGAACAAACAGAGATGCTATCCTGCAGGCTTCTCCTCAGAAAAGACCAGCTACCACACACATCTAAGTTGTTGTGGTCCCTCTGTGGAACAGCAAACTGCCACATCCAGCCACAAGTATCCTAGCTCAATTATTTCCAAAGGCACCTAAGTGAAGGGAGAAAATAAGGAATTTTTCCTTATTCCAACTCCTCCTCACCCTCCAGGCATTACTGAAGTCATTAAATCAGTGTCTGGTGCTGTACCTTAGCACAGGAACAACTCTCTGCTTGCTGGTGGTGTGACAGCCAGTGCTCACTTATCAAGCACCAGTGCTCCCAAATTCACATCAAGTACACTTTGGTGGCTGCCAGCCTTGTTGCTCCACAGGACTTCTTTGAGAGTATATTTTATTAGCAGTAACTCTGTGTCACCATTTCCAGTCCCTGGTACAGGCAAATGAGCTCTGCCTCAAGTACCAGAAGGCACAGTTAAACGTCCTATTTTATACAATCAGATATGTCTAAAAGCACTCCCAAAATCATCCCCCTGCCCTTCCAGGTCACAAGGTGGTTATATTATAACATCAGGAGGCAGCAGGCACTAGGAATGGAAAGAGGCACATTTCAGGGTATCACACAATATATTTTTTTTATATTTATAGACTTAAAAGAAAAAAAATCTTACAAGCTCCAGAGAGCATCTGTGAGATAGGAACAGGTCCAATAGCCCAGAGATCTCCTAGCTCTGGCCCTTGGCAAGAAGAGGGATATCTGGCCTGAAAATACAGCAGAAAACTCAGATGACAAACTATGCCATCAGACCCCCCCAGGTCAAAATCAGCAGAAGTGCTAGAGCAGGCAACTCCACTCAAGCGTGATGCCAGCTGGCCCCACAAAAAGAAGTGCTAAGGCCCGACACTGTCAAAGGCTCCTTTCAATGCTTTCCTACTATAGAGGTTTCATCTCAGAGATCACAGAAGAAATTCCCTCCACCTTGCCAGGCACAGGACAAGGCTTGCAAAATGTGCTACCAGCACAGCTACACATTCAAGGGAAGTGTTAAAATCCATGATTAGTGACCACCAAAGAATCACTGGGTGCTCAGAGACGACTTGAGTGATGGATTTGGGAGAGAGGGCACCCAAAGGCAACACAAGCCAGGCAAGCTACCTCAGAGCTGATGCAGGAAATTATGAACTTGTCTGAAAGGGAGAGGCTATCTGATTTGTGAACGGCTCTTAATAAGCTCTCTCCCTGCTTTTTCAGTGTCATGGTTATATAGCAGGGCTACCTGAAGTACAGCAGAACTGACATAAAAGTTGCTGGAGAAGATTCTAAGCACTAACATCCATAGGACATGAGGTAGCTCACCACCTCCAAGAATCAGCCCTTAAACTACATTAGTGTATGAGGTGTGATCCTGCCATGCAATGAATGCAATCCCAAAGACTTGCTGATTTACAATGTTTGCTCCTGCCAACTGCACTGAGCCTGCTGGGATGCAGATTTCTGTCAGGTTCATTTTAGACTGAGAAACTGAGCACAGGGGACTTCAGCCAAAAGGAAAAACTTCACTTCTCAACATGCCTTAACTGCAAGAAACCTTTAAAAAACAACACCACACACAACAAAAAAACCAAAACACCACACCACAACAAGAATGCAACACAGGAGCTTCACAGTCAGCCCCCATCACAAAGATACTCTTGCTTTTGGGTTCAGCAGTTTATGGCAGCAGAGTCAGCTGATATTTTCAAATCTCCACATGAATGAATGATGCTTCAGACTCATAAGCACAGACTCATCACAGCTAGGCCTTTTTAGGGTTGGTCAAAGTTAATTTTCCCACCAGAATCAATTTCCTAAATAAAGCAATTCTTCTGCTCCTCCCTTAAAAAAAACTGTCTACCACTCATAAGCAAAAAGTAGTTTTCATCAGATGAGGGAAGCAGGGGGGGGAAATTTTTGTGGCTCATGACAGAAATGAAAAAAAGTGGACCGTTTCTGTGGAAAAACCAACCAAGCCATACCTCCCTCCATCTTCCACTGTCATTTTCTGTTGTAAGAGAATTTCCATCCAGCTGTAGTTGTTTTGTCCCTGTCAGGTCAGATTGGATCAGTTCTATGAGTACTGCTTTTATTTGTGGTCATGTTTGAAACAGATAAATCAGACCAGACATCAATGGAAAAATCCCAATCAAGTGAGTGTCTGAGAAGACAAGTGTCTGTTATTGCAGGACAGCAGCATTTGAACAGATTAACAGGTTTCTTGCTTCTCACACAGAACAGTGCATGTTTCTTCATTGAAGTGGAAGCAGTGGGGCATTGTATTAGCCTCAGGGGAGAGAGAGAACTTCAGCTCTCCACCATGGGATGATGAGCAGCAATGACTATAGGAAGAGTTTGTCAGCCCTACTCTGCTGGACACAACTCAGCAAGTCATCAGATCTTCACTAGGGAGCAAATCTTATTTAGCTTTGCTCTCAGCACCTGGGACAATCCTGTACCTTACAGGACACCTTAGAGTCCATAACTCGTGATCAGAGCAAGGACCATCATGGTCTCAACCCTTCTAGCAAAGTCCAGCTTTTATACCAATTACCATATGTTTCTCCTCAGAGCCAGGAACAACCCAAAGGGATAATGGTGGCAGCATGCCAAAACAGATACTTGACTTCAGGCATCTCCAGTACAGGTGTCTGATAACAAGGCATTACATGACCTTAAACAACACGCCACCAAAAAACACTACACACTGCTTTCACCAACCCCTGACTGGACAAGGGAAACCTGGTCTGTCCCAACAGAAGTCCTCCAAAAGGCACTAGAGATTATCCATCTGCAGCCATGCAGACTAGCAATACAAAATCCAAGTTTGCCCTCCCACCATAAAGCATATCCACAGCTGAACAATGTATGGCCAGAAGCCCTGGAGATGTCCATGGCTCACAAGGGAGGAACAGTCTCATTCTCAAGACTGCAGACCAGACATCTCAACAAGAGGAAAACGTTTACTCCCTTTGTGTTCTAGCTCTCCTGCAGCAAAGCTTGGATAACACTATGACAAATTGCACAGGAGGGTTGTGTGGTCCCACAGCACTTCCCTAACACCACAAGACCTTCTGATCAGTGACCCAAATATCTACAACACATCCAATACCTACAACATGACTGACCCATCAGGGCCACCAGGGACTGCAGTGACACGAGCAACAACTGCAGTACATTGGCCCTCATCACACCTCAGCAATCCCTGCAGTTACTCCATCACATGCTGGGATACATCAGGCTAAAGCAACCCTTTTCCTCTACGGAAAGCACACTGCTCATTATGGAGCAAGGTCCCTGTGGCTCTGTGTGCAAGAGGGATGAGGGGAACGAGAACTGATTCTGCTTGATGGCTGCAGTTTTCTTATCAAATAGCCTCTTCTCCTTAGTCATTCTGTCCTCAATCAAATTAAGAGGCTGATAAAATCGTACAGCAAAACAAGCATTTTCCCAGTGAACACAATACAGACTTAATCTGTGGAACTCAATAGTGTCCAACATTGCAGAGTGAAAAGCTCAGTAGATTCTTTAGAAAATCTCAGTGTTACAAAGAGGTGATTTGTATCTACATTCTGACTCCTGGGACAGAAAAATCACATCAGGCTCTCAGTGCTCTTGCTGAAGAGCACTTGGTGGTCACTAGCTGGGGTGAGGCTGACATTCCTTCTTTAGTATGAAAAAGTAAATAAGAGGTGCTTCTTAAGACATCTGCAACTTCATAAAGAAACAGCTTTCAAGCTCTTCCAAACATCACCTGGCAAGCCAGACCACAACACTGATATATCACCTCCTGTGTGCACTCCCAGCATTAAACACACAAACACATTTCCTAACCCAGTGTGACTTCAGAAGGCCGAGCTACACGCTATTTCTGGAAACATGCCTTGAGCAACACTTTCATTAATCTACAGCTGTTTGAGCAAATTATTAAGGCTACAAAGCTACAGATCTTTTCTCTTTAAATCAGACGTAATTGTAAATGAGTATTTCTTGTGGGCTTTTAAAGTCTGCTCCTGGAGCAGGAAATATGTAACAGCCACTCCAAGTGAAAATCTATGGTTGGATTTTAAACATAAGTAAACAATGTAGAAACCTTATATGCAACATAACTGGAGCATCAGCCCTAGACACTCAGCAGATGGTCTTCTCTGTACTTTTACAATTTAATGCCCACTGTAAAGCACTCCAGACAGGTCTAAACCCCACTAGGCTCACCTCTTGTCTTCCTATGTACCCAATGTGCTGATGTTCACATCCATGAAATGATGCATTACAAGCCAAACAATCTCTCCATTTTGGAGCTAGTTTATAGCATACTTGGTTTTTCTTTTCCAGGAACAGTAACAAAAAAAAAAAAAGTCTCTTCAGGACAAACCCCATCCCTAATTACATTTCAGTATAGAACTTGACACAGTGGAGGTTTAGTTTGTTTCAAATTTCTGAGTATCTCAACTATGAAGATAAGAGACTAGAGATTTCTTCAGTGGCAGCAGGCTCTCCACATAGCTGATAACAATTGACACCTAGGGAACTCGGGAACCCAGCCCAAAAGAAGAAAGTCTCAAATGTCTCAGCTAAGGGCAACAATCAGTTCCTGGTGAATAAGAGAGCCCTGATATTCTACAATTCACCCTAACTCTGAAGCACCTTGTGTCATCCCAATCTTGAAAAGAACATCAAAACCTTGTTCTGGTAAGCTCCATGTCGTCTGCTCCAGAGATCTGGAAGGGCAGGAATCTCCAGAAGGAGTTCAAAGTATGGAATTGACATCAGCTCCATTCTGCAGATCCTTCAGTCCTTGTATCTCTGCTGCAAGCTTATCTGCTACCAACATCATCCATCGGAGCCTTGTCTTACACCGTCTGTGTTTTGCCCAGAGGAACACTCCTCTTTCCACCTGTATCTCCCCTCTTCTAGCCTAATCCCTCTTTCTTTTCCTTCTTCACAAGCAATTTTTGCCTTCCTCTGGGTGACTTTAATCTCTCCCACACAATGTCACAAAGGCAGTAATCCTTGCTCTGCCATATCAAACGCCGTGGGTGTAATCCTCCTTTCCACATTTCTAAGGAACTGCAGTCTCCTTCCTGCACCTTTGCCTTTCCCCTTCCTCCCACAGTCACACAGTCATGGATGCTTTCATGATGAAGGGGTTGGAAAGACTGGCACACCACTCAGATGGGCACGTGGGACATCTACTCTTTCCAGCACACCTGCTACAGTTCACTGCCAGCCCACGGATACGTTTAACTCACACTTAAATTCACTGTCAACCTCTCCCAAAGAAAGCTGAGACTCCCTGTGAACTGCATTTGCTCAAAGAAAAAAAAACAAACCACAAAACAAAACAACACACACAAAAAAAACAAACACACCAACACTCAAAACCTCCAGATCTTTCTTTTGAAAAGTACCATGACCATCTTCTTATGGTACCAGATTGACTGCTGGGTGCTGCAGCTGCTGCTCTGCAGAAGACATCCTAGCTGCTCCTTTTGCCATCAGCCATCCCTGGAAGCAACATGGCATCAGAAGGATTTCTGTGGGGATGGATATGTTTTCTCATCTTTTTTTATTCTTTTTGTCCTTTGCTGCTTGTTCCATTAGAAGTTTTTCCTCACTATGCTGTTCCAGATCAACAAGCTGCATACCATCTCAGACCACTGTTCAACACTGCTACATCTGCACAGCTCTTCCACAGCACATCTTATGCAGGGGCTGGAGACACATGGCAGGACACCCACTGAGGGCTGACATGACTTTGATGATGTGGGTACAACACTCTCCCTGCTCTTTTGCAAGCCCAGTTGACTAATGAAGGATATTACATTCTCAGCAAGTGTTTTCTGATTTCTGTTTCCTATCTGATCCAACTGCTTGCTGCTTAATGAACTGGATGAAAAATATGCCAGTGGAGACCTTGATCCAAGCTTTGCTGAATTTAGTGAAGTCATATCAGCAGAGATTTTGGCCAATAACTAGCAAATACCCCAATAGCCCAGAAAAAATAAGGTATTTTTTCTGATTCCAGCTATGCTAGCTTAAATCCAGTTTGTTTCCACTGGATTAATTCTTTAAAGTGGAGGGCAAAAAAAGTTGCTCTGTTTTTTACAGTCAGTTTCAATCAGCAGGGGAGAACACAAGTCCCTTCTCAGAAAGGATTCTCATAACCTTACTAACCCTTTCAGCTTCCCAGTGTCACTGGATATGGTGTGGGCAAACAAACCTGAATCTTCAAATCTTGCATGTTGCCAGTGGCAGAACAGTCCATCACTGCCATCACTGATCATCTCATGTACTGCTGAACAGGACCAACAGTGTGCAAAGATAAAGGGCAAGTCTGAACCTAAGAGACCCAACATCAATGAGAGCTACTCACTTGGTAGGCCAGTTCAAAGACACTCTTCCACTCTTCCCTTTTTGACTAAAACAAGATGCATGAGGTCAAGGGGAACCCATATAACTTCTGCTCTCATTACCAACACCCCTGCCTGTGCTCAAAACTACGCATTTCCCCAGGCAGCCTCCCACTTATAGAGTGCAAAGGGTTTCAGGCTTCTGGTAACATCTTGCATTGCTCAGCTCTCACCCTCCTGTTTGAGAGACCTGCTTGCCCCAGGAGCTGCTACAACAGCCACTGACAGAGGCCAACATTAGTATCACCCCATTAAATTAGTTCCTTCAGATGAGGCTTTTGTTGCTATGCTACTGTGACATGTGAGCACAGAGACAAGGTTGGTAAGATCAAGCCAAGATCTCAGACAAGTTAGATTCTTGCCATTTATTTTTCCCCCTAGATAACCAAGACAAAGGCCAAACGTTTTCAGAAGCACCTTGCTGAAGGAACAGAAGCTTTCTTGACAAATGGTCTTTTCACACTTGATTAAGAACATTGTACAGCACCTGGATGCTCTGAATGAGGAAAACAAGCAGCAATTACATAGTAATGAAACCCTTTAAGATGGGAGAGAATGAAGATGGAAGCAGAACCTCCTCACAGGTTCGTACCAGCAATAGGCAATCACGAATACAACCTACTTAGATATAATGGCTCTTTCTGTTACTCCTCCCTCCTCACTTGCTGGCTGCTGGTGGTGGGAAGATTAGCTAAAAGATTCTTCTATCAACCAGGTAGAGCTCAAATAGTTTTTCATTATCCTGAATCTTCACCCTTGAGCCCTTCAGCACTGCAAATCAGAGCCACAAACCTTACATCCAAGGATGCATTCACTGCTTTTTCTTTCTTTTAAAAACTGACTAGAAGGATTATTAGCAAGGCCAAGCTGTACCACCTGGGCCTGAATTGATCCATACACCTGCAGAATGAAAGACCAACTCCAAGACCCCAACTTCCACCTTAATCATGCTCCTTTTCCTCCTCCATCTGCTTGATCCTCCTCACTGTGCTGATGGCTGCACTAAACATACAGCAAAAGGAAAAGTAAAATTAGAAGTAACTTTCTAGTCCCAGCATTAGTTTCTTCACTGCCTGTTCCTTCTGCTGCATCCAACGTCATCACCCCTCCACATCAGTGACTCTGACATCCCTCTCCCCTGGGAACCCCTTCACAGCCACCCAACTATTATTTGAAAGTAAGACTTCACACCTCTTCCAGCTTGCTCCCAAGCACTGAGGGTATGTGGACTCCAAACATATCCCCTTTCTGCAGTGTGGCCAACTAATAAGTCAGACAGGATTAACAGTTCTGCAGTGTCTTCCAGGATTTTCTGAACCCTTGGTCCCCCCTTCAGGATTGCTCTGCTTGAATGCATAATCACTGCTGCCTAGAGACTCCTCTTCCTGCTGGAGGAGAGAAGGTTTAAGGCATTTTCTTCAGTGAAGCAAAAGATGCCATTTACTATTTTTCTGATTGGATCAGCATCTCCTAATGAGGTACTGTTGTTTCAGACAAGTTCTGCCAGCCTCTTGGAAATGTTATTTTGATCCCTCCTGAGTCCCTACATGCAGGTCTAAAATTGCATGCACGCCTAAAAAGAACTCAGATTTGTCCACCTCCAAAAAAAAGGGGTTGTCTGTTTTCCTCAGTGCAATGGCTTTTTCAAACCTAATTGCACTTTCTAGTACCTTTCTCAAAATCCTGACACATCTTTTATATGTCCCTAATAGACAACCACTTTACTTGTCCTGGAGAAACTTTCTTCCAATTTCCTAAAGTATAGTCATCAGCAGAGATGTTCTCTGAAACACAACAGACACAACATACCATGATTTTATGATTCATACTCTCTCTGGGGAGTGGCACTTAATGTTTTTCATTCCACTAGGACAGCTGGATCGTGACAAAGCAGCCCCATCTATATTGCCACTGTTATTAGTAAAATGGTGTTAATATTTAAAGTGGCTGTTAGCACCAGCCGTGTGAAAAAGAACACAGTTAATATTATAAGGATTGTAAAAAGTGGTTTGGGAAGAGACTATTCACAGCTAAACATCAACTCTGTTACTAGTCCAAAGTGAAGTAAGGCATGAAACAACTCACATACCTGCCTGTGCTCTACCACAGCCATTATTCAGCCAAGTATCAGGTTATCTGCTATATATTATTTATGTACTATGAATATTTACAAGAAATGGGGAGAAGTAAATTGCCTGCTGTCTACATCTATCTGCCTATGTTTAACCACCCCCTTGCCCTTTGGCAGTGAGTGCTGCTGCTGCTATGCTGCTATTGTGCTTCATCAGGGCCCCATGGCTTTCTCAGCTCATGCTCCCCACATGCCCTAATGAGCATTACCTAGATGGGACTCCTGTTTTTCCTGGAGACATCTTTTGGGGTTTTCTCAGGAGGGTGCAGACCACACATGGTACAAGCTGCACCATGAATCCACTCAGATACATCAAGGCAGACTGTCCTCCCTTTCCCACACCTGTTGTTCTGAGCCCATGAAAGAGGCCAAGGAGCCCTAATCCAAACACTGAAATCCACATAGGCACCCTGCAGAAAACAGCTCAAACGTCTGCCAGTCTTGGCCTCGACTCTGGCCACAGCCTGGTGTATTATAACTCTTCTTCTGCAACAAGGGCCATGACTGGGTCTCCCTCTGTCAATAACTTATGGCTCTCCCTCCAATGCAATTGGAGTTGTGGTCTTGGGCAGAAGCTGCAGCACCCAGATGAAATATGTCCCCTACCTGTCTAAGCATCCTTCATCTCTTAAATTATTGCATTTAGTTACATCACCATACAGACCCTCACACAACACAGTACTTACTGACTACCAGCAGCTAAAATTCCACTTGGAAGCCAGCGGCAAGCACTGACAGCCCCTGTGCCACACAAAGCTACTGCTTAAGGCCATGCACATAGTTCTCTGCTTTATTACACCTTCTAAACCATGCTAAAGTTGAGAAGCACATTGAAACCTCACTGTCACGACTCAGAAGCAGCCACAAAAAGCTGGCCAGAAAGAAGAGCAGAGAGGTTTTTGTTTGCTTAATTAAAACTGCCTTCATAGTGGAAGTTATCATGCTTCATATCAAACAGCAATTAAGAAAGCAGGATGTGACTGCTGGCTTTGCTCAAAACACAAGCTAAGCCTTTTCTGGACTCCAGCAAATCCAAATAATGATGACTTAGCCCACTGTGGAGTTAGCAGCTCAGCACTGTCAGTCTAATTTTATCCCAGTCTCACCATATTTACATTTTCTCTTTGGTCCTGAAATTGTGCAAATACAAGATGGCCTCTAGCTTTGCAAAGGAAGTGACAGAAAATCTTGAAAATGTGACCCAAGCGCATAAAGTTTCTCTTTTCATTTGCCAGCAGTTTCAAAACTTTTTTGGTCTTCAAATCCCTACATTTTTAATCCTGTCTCTTGAGTTTTTAGTGTTCCAGTCATGAATTTTGAACTGGCAGTCTGGGGATGATGATAGACAGGCAGAGACTAAGAAGGACAAGAACCTTGCACTCTCCATTAACTCCATTAGCAAGGACTTCAGCCTAAGCCAAGGTAATCACCAAAGCCACTCTGAAAACCCCAGAACACTAAGCTGGTTTATACCAGGTAGAATCCAGCCATAGGCATTTACATACCTGCCCCCACAATTACACATCCCTCTGCTCAGCCTCTCTGAAAGGACCAACTGGTAGTGTTCATCACCTGGAAACAATGCCCTCAGTGATCCATTCAGCATGGCTCGATACATGATCTGTTCAATACACAATCCATTCAATATGGCTCAAGAGGCATTTTTCTCATTTCACTGGACTCTGCAAGCTCTGCTGGGAGCACTCTATTTTCCATTATAAGACTATCTTTTGTTGCTTAAACCTTCAAATCTGAATGGACTCAGATAACATTTTTCATGTCAGGTGTTTGCCCCAGGCTATACATACACTTGCACTTACATATCTTTGTATAGATATCATTTTGGAGGAAGGGTGAGATTTCAGATGAAGCAGTTCAGCTGTTTCTGACACTAGCTATGAGAAAGCTGAGTCCAACCACATCCTCCACATGTCCTTCCTGCCTCAAACAGCTCCAGTCTCCCTTTTTCTTGACACATCCCCAAGTTCAATTTTGCACCAACTTACTCCAGGTCACTTGGCTCTCCAACTGTCACGTAATTGCAGTGCAGTGTTTTGGACACAGTCTATATAGAGCATTCTCCCAATCCCAAGAACTAGTTGGCTAGTCATAAATTACGGGGTGCAATTGATATCTTAATTTCTATAAGCAGGAGAAAGCAGAGGCAAATCTCTGGATCTACATGTCATCCCCATGACCCAGCTGAAACACAGAAGTGTTACAGTTGGGACATAATACTGGTGACACACCACAGATCCTTGTAAAGGATGGAAAGACAGACAGCATGGAGATGTAAACCCCTTTGTTAAAACAGCATTTGGCCTTCCATTGGTTAGGGTAATCTGGCACACACAAGGAGATCCCAAAGAACACAAAATAACCCATAGCCTTACCCTTTCCTATGAAGGGGTTAAAAATGGAGCCATATTCTGCTTCCTTCCAGCACTACTGTCCACATGAATTGACAGCACCCATCAGAACCTCTCCACCACTATAGGAACACTATTTGTTGCTGCTCAATAATAGGACATTACTGTAATTTAAGAAAAAAAATGGCTGGTAAGGGTGAAAAGGGGAGTTTGGAGAGGCAAATACAATGTAAACTTGAAAAATTCTCAAAAGGGAGGAACTTTAAAAAACATTACATATAATTGCCTAACAAAAAAGTCATTATAACTGATGGAATCAAAACAACTGTCTCAATATCAATCATTGACCCAAGATGCACATTCATCTAACTACCTGGTCTTTTTGCAGGCTGGAAAGAGAAAGCAATTACTTCCATAGCCATTTCATGTCATAGGAGGATCCCCTCTGGGAGTCTGATCATGTTCACAGTTCCTAGGGAAAGGGTCCAATTTGACATGCAATTATACCTGAACAGGTGGAGGTGTTCTGCTAATGATGTTCTCACACCAGAGACTGCATCTTTCACTGAGGGACACATACCAAAGAAGGTAAGAATTCAAGTAGCACTGATATTAATTCAAATCAACCCTACAAAGTTTAAACAAGGATTTAAAATGTTTTCCAGGACATTACAACTCTTCTCATCTTCCTTTCATGCAGTCCCCAGGATATGTGGCAGCACATCCCCGACTCTTTTCTTTCATTACTTTAAACTGCAGTCCTAATGAAAAAGCATTTGTTCCCACCTTGGTTCTGTCTGCTGCCATTGGGACCCACCCTGTCCCCATGCACAAGAACACACAGAATGGAGCAGACTTCAGACACAGATATTGAACAGAGATAAGATATATTGCATTCGGAATTAGAAAGAGCAGCGACAGCTTTTGACGTGATCAGACTGGAAATCAAAATCCTGGCCTTTGGAAGGCCGTGGGTACAGAAGCAGTTGCTCACACAGACAGCCAGGAGCTGGACCAGCTGCAGGGACATAGCCAGGGATGAACTCAAGCAGATAAAGTTCAACCCTCTTTCACATCAGGCCAGGTGAAGCACATTTGCCCTCCCACTGCTGCATCAATGGCCACATGGTGCCTGGCCCTCTCCCCCAGCCTCGCCGACTCGAGGTGCCCACTCCTCCCTCCCACACTTGCTGCATTCTCTTTGATCAGAGGCACAGGCACCCCTGCTGCAAGCAGTACAGTACCCACATGGTGCCAAGGTGATTAATGAAATTCATTGTCGAGTCTTGCTGCCTTGATTTCAGGAGCCACATTAGCAGATAAAACCAGCCACAGAAGATACCAAGTGCAAGCATATATTACAGTAGAAAAAAACCCAGCAGCCAGAAAATAACTAATGCAAAACATCCAGAAAGAGATGCAAACAGAAAAAGTAACTTCATGCAAACTGAACCAAAGGATCCTGGTGGACTGCAGAAGGCAATGAATCAAATAAAAAGGAGGCTCAGGCTGCCTTTGAATCTTATTTTCTCTTTCTGAGCTGCTGCTGATATTCCCCACCACCTCCACCAAGTTTCAATCAAATTTTCAACTTCAAGCACAAAAGATACTGACTCGAGCATTCAGTACAAATAATCAACAGGCAAAGCAAGAAGTGTGGCCATGTGCCACATTTCTGTATTGCAGGTCATACAAAGCTTCACCATCCCAGAAACCTACGGGTTTACAGGGAATTGTTAGGACTTGCCAGCCTCACAACACCATGCTGTAAGGAAATACATCCCAGTTAATAGAAAAGAATTAGGAAACATGTTCTGACTGCAGTCTCTGATACACTGGTGGGAAGAAGTTTCTGAGAGAACAAAAAGATTTGTACACAGCAGAGAGCAGAACTGAGTTTCTGCTTTTTGGTTTTACTTTACTTTGTTAGTGTCTATCTCAGTGGCACTGCATGCAGTCAGATGAAAAAAATCATTTTATTTAAAGACTCTGTACCTCTTCAGGCCTTCAATCAAGCATTGCAAAGGGTGAGTTCAGGTTGAACTGGAATAGCTAAAAAGTGTTCAGATTAGGTCAAAGAAAGTCAGATGTGCCACTTTATACTTCTCAGGTCAACCAAAACACATGGTAAAATGAAAGGAAAAGTTTAAAAATAATTAGTGGGTCTGTCTCTTGATTTAACAAAGGGGAAAAAAGAGCACCTGCACACACATTCCACCTTTAGGGAAGGTCACACCTTGTCTGAGCTGCACCAAGGTCTCTGCTCCATGTAAGTCTTCCTATGTTCCCATCATGGGATAACAACTGTACTAGTTGCACATATCCCCCCCCCACTCATGCTCTATCCATCAGTCCTCCACCGGGTCCACACTTCCAAGTCTTTATTCCATTTCTATCAGAAATACTAATTATTAACCACATCAGGCAATATCCATGCAAATTTAAAAGAAGGTGCCTCACATTCTTCATCTTCCCTTCCTATGTCAGAAATATAGAATGAGAAATGAAAGCAATCCTGTCACATTTTTCAGACCCTTCAAAATCCACATGGGAAGAACATCCATCATTCACTTTAAATGACCAGAGCCAAATGGTCTGAAACAAAGCAGCATGGGGGAGTCCTATCAGCTCACTCTCAAATGCCAAAGCCCAGTGCTTTGGGGACAGTCCTATAGGTGATGCCAGATACCAGCTGGGGCACCTCTCACCTCTCCAGGTCTCGCTGTGCTGCATGGTGGGGAGGCAACAGTACAGCATGGATCAGTGCAGGGCTCACTGGCTCAGCAACCACATACTTCACATTAAGAAAGGTCCCACATTTCATTAAGGTATTGTCAAATTCTGTCACAAGCCTCTCCTCCACTCCCCCCAAATATGTTAAAGAGGGTCATATTTCCCCATTAATTATGCTGAGCCTGAAGCGATGCTTGCGAGGCTTTGCCTCCCTCGCCTGCTACACTCAATCAGTTTGAGCAGAGCCCTTTGATCAGAAAGCTGAGCTGGAAACTGACTGCACTTCCATGGGAGCTCCTCTTAATGCCCATCACCTACATCTTAAAAGCAGGATGTATTCAGAGCACGTTCATATACAAGTGGCAAGGCTGGATTTTAGTTCATGATCTGCCTGCTGGTTCCAACAGTTTATCTGAGGTCAGCTGAATCTCTGTTGTACCCTGTGCAAGGCTAAATAAGCTACCTGCCTCTATTGTCTGATCACTGTGTGGTACAGCAGGTCACATTTCAGCTCCCCTTTGAATTATTAGTGGAAATAAACCTGAGAGATTCCAAGTTTAGCATCCCCCAAAGAGCTGTAATGTAGCCTTGTTTCGTTTCTCTGTCCACAAAGAAGGAAGACTACAGCAAGGTTACTCCAGTCAGAGAAAAAAACAACAACAACCAAACTCCCATACTGAAACACAGTCAGGACATCCCAATGCTCTCTTCAACTAGAGATATAAAAATACATAAATATATATTTCTATATACACACACACACATATTCCAGAGACAAAACCGAAAGTCCAAACACTGGTAAAAGATCACTGACTCAGCAGCACACCGTTCTGCACAGCTACCCCAGCCATCCTCCACCCAGCAGCAAACCTACAGATAACTAGTGGAAAACACAATTTTATGAGATGCAATTTTATGCTGATATATTTTGAATATTCTAATCATTAAAAATAAAACATAATAAGCTTCTATAAGAGCAGCAGCTCAATGAGAGCAGTAGCTCTAAAGGAATCTCTCACCACTAACTGCATTATCCCCAAGGTAATTTTGTAATAAAGATTTTTTTTCAGTCATTGTTTTCTTCTTGGAAGGATTAAATTTTCAGCTAAATGCTATTTTTATGGAAAAAATAACTGTATCATTATTATTTCCAGTTAAATATGTTCTTGCAGAGCTTCAGGGCAGCTCTAGTTTTCTTCTCTCATCTTCTGAGGGTAGAGCAATCTCACAGGTAGGACCTGTGTGTTGCACAATGCATTGAGACAGAGCATCGCTTCCTCTTGTTTTGTTTTGCTTTTCATCAGACCTGCCTATCAAAAAAGCATTTTTGTATTATTTCTGCTAGGTCATATACAAAGAGTGTTTTTCCATGCACTGATAAGGAACAACTAGAAAACTAGGAAGGACATTCTATGACAAAAACAAAGTCTTGAATGTTTGACAGTTTCCACAGATTTGCTGAAAAAAGGAATGAGCAGCAAATGCCTTCCAATGAAATAGGAAAAACTGAAATAGCAAGAATTCACAGTAATGTTTTTCTTCCTTTGAAAAACCATTTCTCCTAGAAAAAGTATTTTGATGAAAACATTTTAAACAGACAAACAGCCTGTGAGATACAAGCCATGCAGTACTTGAAAGGAGACAGACTTCTGGCTTTCTCACTGGGGCTTTCTACAATTTTCTTTTGCTCTCATTTCAAACAAAGGTCAGCATATAGCGGAAAAATATTGGAGCTGCTCTCTGCATGTGGGAAAATGAAAAAGGAAAAAAGTGCAACAACTGTCAAGGTTCTGGCAGAACAATCAACAAATTAAACACTGTTCTGTGTCTGACAAGTGCTTACCAGTCCTGGTCTATGATCTGGGCTCCCGTGGGTTACCCACAAAAATATACAGCAAGTAATAATATCCCTACTCTAACTATCCAAATCCTTTACTTCTGAATCTCTTTCAGAAGATTAGTCATTGAAAAAAAGAGCCAACTGTTGCGAACAAACACCCTGTGGTTGCCACCAGGATGTCCCATCCTGAACATGCTCAAGACCAGCAGCACTGGAGAAACCACAGCACGGGCAGTGCTGGCCAAAGCAAACACTTTTCCAGACTGCCAGAGAAGGGCACAGGCAATCCCATACCCCTGGAGAAACTAGGGGATCTCAGTCAGCTCAATGCCCTTCTCACCCTGCTTCTGCTGAGATGTGCCACATGCCTGTGCAAGGCAACACACAATCTAAAACATCCCTGAATGAAAGCATCAGCAGTCTCAGCAATCCAGCCTCACTGAGATGGCTTGAGTTGTCACTGGCTGGTTCACTACCTGTGCCTCTTTAGTGACCAGAGAAGCAAAGAGTTGAGGTGGCAAAGTTTGGAAGACTGAGACATGCCTCTTTTACAAAAGCTTAGCTTTAGACAAAATCCAATCATTTCCACCCTGCAAGCAGAGCTCTTTGCAATTCCTTCCCACATAAGCTCAATACCACTTTCCATTTAATTTCCTTCGTGCCCAGGATGTCTCTCACTTTCTTCACCCTGCAGTTAATTACTGTAATACATTCCCCAGTTCTGAAGGTTTGATTTATTTTTTTTTTCCAGCCACAACAAATCACAGCAAGTGCAATACAGACAGCTCCCAGAGGTCCAGTTCTCAGCCACCAACATCTGAGATGTGTCAAAGCCTTCTGGGAAAGATTCCAAACACCATGCTGGGGCATTTACCCAAAAAACCTCCTGCTCTCTTCAAAGAATCTGTAGCTCCCCCATCACTAGTCTCCCCAGACTCACAGATTCCCTGGCAGATAAAGCACAGGCAAGAGGCAGGCACAGCTGGAAACATGAGATGCACAGCTGGTAGGGGTTAGGTGAGGAGTCCACTGATTTCCTACCATCATCAGAAGCACACTAAGTCATGATGAATTTTCCTCCTTTTGCACCAGCGTTGACAACCAATTGAGCACAAAGGGACAGGAGCACTCTGACTGGGTCTGTAGCACCTCCAGTGCCCAGCTCTGCTGCCCAAGCCCCTGAGTTGGACCCAAGTGAGTCTGTGGTTGTAATCCCCCAAGAAGGGGTGCCGACATGCAGCACTGCTTTGCTGCTACTGGGGCATTTTATCTCCTGCAGCCCAGCTTCATGCTGGTTTCCTAGGTCTCTGGGAACCAACAACCTGGGTCTGCCTGCAGCAGATCCAAGGGGGAGCAACCCTAACCCTCCCACGAGGATTCATCACTCTTCTACTCTTATGCCATCTCAGAGCTGCATAATAGATAACACTGAGCCATTCAGGTGTTTCTTCTACTATTATGGATCCAGCTTGGCCAGCAGGTTTACTATTCTCTCAAATGTGAAAGTGGAATTGCATTGCATAACCTCTTACCTGTAACTTAACCCTTATATGACCCACCAGTGAAGGGTGATCTTTCAAAGAGGATTTCAGCTCAGCCCTGACTAGACAAGACAGTAACTGCCTGCCTTTTCCCAGCTCAGACTTTGCTCCTTAACTCTACTCCTTGGCTCCCACGCCTGTGCTACCTCTCCTCCCTCTTGCTGGTCACCATGCCCATATCCCCAAAAACCTTCTCAACATCCCAAGGTCAGACAGAAAAAAGGTGACAAGTCCCAACTGTCCTTAGAGAGGATGCTCTCAGCATCCCTGGACATGACCACACTCCTTTGTGGTCTGGGAGTGCCAGGGGATCCCTAGACCTCCTTTGGCTCAGAGCATAGACACATCCCAGGTTAGACTTCTTGCACTGGTGTGTTGAATGCACATAAGGAAATGCAGAATTCAGCCCAGTACACCTACTGGTGGTTATACAGGAAAACAGCCAACTCCATCCTCTCCTCACAGGAGACCAAACCTATGGTAACTCAGCCAGTACCAAAAGAGAAGATTCCCCCTCTGCCTCAGTTTTTTACATTGGCTTGGCATACACTCAACAATTATACCAGCACAAACAAAAAGAGAAGAGGAACAAATCCCAGATTCTACTTTTAAATAGGCAAAAATACATGGGGATACAGATCAGTCTTTAAATCTGATCCAAACCACCCAGGTGTCTCAGCTTCCCAGCCAGAAATTAGGGACCTGGCACTTCAGTCCTTTGCATTAAATCAAGGTGAGCCCATAGGAGTCAGAGAGGAAGAAAACTTCTCTGCCCCTATGGTTCCTCAGCATTTCAGCACTACCCCCACAATACCTCTGGCTAGCATGTGGTTTTGACTATAATCCAACAACTTTAAGGGTTAAATGTCCAGAATTTAATTAAACTCAATACCAGGCAGCAAGAAATAATACCGAGAGAACAAAGAGATAGTATCTCTCTCTTCTTCCTGTTATGCTGGAGTAAGATTAACCTATTTTTTATTATTTTCACACCAGAATTCCTGCAAAGGTGTGCAGATAAACAAAAAATATAAACCAAACTGATGCATTTTCAGGAATACGGTAATTATTTTGTAGCTAAGCTGATATTCATTAAGCAATTCTTCTGTGGTTTCTGTATGGCATAAGCAAAGGCAACTCGTGTGTATTTTTCATGTGAGAGGCACAGAACTGCCAGTGTGCTGAAGTGCCCTGTGGCTTGGGACATGAGCAGTTTTGCTCATGTCAGAAGAGATGAACTCTTTCCCTCACGGGGAAGTGGGGCAGGGTGCCAGCAGGCAGAGGTATCCATCCGAGCACGGAGCAACAATGCTCACAAAGGCAGGTGATGCTGCCAGCACAGGGGACACAGCTGAGACCCAGCAGCGCAGACACCAAAACTGCAAATCGCTTCCCAGTGTTCCAGCTGAGAGTTCTGCACAGCACAGCTGCCTGTCTCAGCTTCAGCATGGCATTAGTAACCACTAGATATGTCAGATAACTCCTGGGAATCTCTGCAACACGGTGCTCCCATCGTACCTGGGATTCCCTTTTGCAGAGGAGGGAAAACCTCCCCTCCCAGGCACAGCCTCAGCTGGCATCTCTGGCCACAACTCTACTGGCTACAGCCCGGCAGTGCAGCAGAGATCCAGCAGACCCTTCTGATGAGGATTTCAATTGCTATGGTTGCGCTCAACAGCCGTGAGAAGACAGAGGAATGAGTTTACTCAGCCAGGAAGAGGCAAACCTGCACAAGAAGAACAGACAGCAAAGACATCACCCGAACAGAGAACAAGCTCCTCAACTTTTCCATACCATGTAGTCTCCCAGACATAAGTATGCTGCATCTAGATATGAAATCAATCAAAACAGATGGCTGAACTGTCACATTAGCCACCAGAGGGAGTTATAGCAACACAACAAAACCCCCCACTTAATTGACAGTGCAAAAATATAATTAAGTGCTGTAGATACTGAGATATGAATTGAGGCAAAGCATCATCCCTTTTGCTCTGCATCAACCCTTCCAAGCATGTAGATAACAGCAGGACAGCCTCCCTGACCAGCATCTGTTGTCTATAGTACAGGTTTGCAGACACAAGGTATCTGCACAGTCTTGGAGGTGGCGTGCACTGTCATGAACATGCTAGTCTGCAAATAAAACCCTGCTAGTCAAGGTAATGGAGATTCTAGCATCACATTAAACTCTGGGGCTCTCTCTTTAGTGATCCTTATGGCAAGAGACCTTTATCACAAACATGCTAAAAAAGAAGCTGATACCACCAGGAACCGTGTTTAGTAGCTCCTTGCCCTGGTACCTTGCACTTCATCTGCCTGATCCTTCATACTGAGCCACAGTCACCTTCTTCTTCCACACATTTGTGATGCAATATCCCAGAGGGATGGTCTGAAGCATACCCAGCACAGCAGAAACCTGATCAGAGGCCTGATAAATAATTAGTGAAGAGGACAGGGGACAAAACAGAGGAAAACTTGGGTTCACCACCACTATATTTATGAAACAACACTCTATAGTCCATGTACAGTGTTGGTCTATAATATCTACACCATGATCTACCCCAGGAGACCTACTGGTTTGGAGCATAAAGACAAGGTTAGCCACTGTCTTCACAGAAGGAAAGAGGAAAAAAAAAAAAAAGGAGGGCTGAATCTCATGTGCTGCAGCTGGAAAAAGCAGGACTGAGCTGGGGGAGGTCTGCAAGACTATTCAAGGTCTCAGATAGTGAAAGGCATAAAGAAAAAAACACCACAGATGACATTTTGGTTGCTTATTTCCATTCCTAAGGAAAAGCAAATGTCTTTAATAGCAATTAAAAGAAACACATTCTTCATGCATTTATTTATTTCAGTTTGAATAATAAAGAGGGCAGATGCCAGGTTGGAAGCAGGCCATGGGTAACCTCTCTCAGGAAGAAACAGCTCTGCTGAATAACTAAACTCAACGCAACCCTGCTTGAGGGCCTGCAAGCCACCCTGGACAGGTAGGGTTGGCAGGAATGTGAGCAAGGAGGGTGGGCAAAGTGGCTCCTGGTGGACATTAGTAGCTTCAGGGGGATCTGGCCACTCCAAGCCTGGGGAAGCGGGGACAGGCTGAGCCAGGATTTGGGGCAGGATGGCCAGTGAGCTCAGCCCCAGGGGTCCTCATTAACTGCAAGAAATGTTGCTCTCATTTAGGGCTAGACTCATTAAAATGGCCAATGTCATCACAAAGCAAAGCATGGCTGGAAACACCACCAGCAATCTCCAATGGAGCTGCCTATTCACATCAAGCTGATGGGGTTTCATAGGCTTGAGAACGTTCTCCCAGGCTAAAAGGCAATCACTCAATTATTTTGAGTACCTCTATGGCTCGACAGGTCAGATATTTTGCTGAGGTTGGTGCACAAGCAGGGGCAGGTCCTCTCTGCACCTGAACTGGAGCTGGTGGGAGGGAACCAGCAGAAAGAACACTCCAACCTGACTCTCATGCTCCCCACAATGCCCTCTTTCCAGAGGGAAACACCTGTCTCCTGTCTCAGTGATTCAATTTCAGTTTGCACTGGAATGAACAGTCCTAAATCTTTCTCCCCCTGCCTCCTCTATGGAAATTCTGTTTTCAAGCCACAGGGGAAAAAAACAAAAAACAAAAACAAAACACAAACTCAAACTCTAGCGCTCCTGATACAAAATATCAGGATAAAGATATAAATTACAAGGAGAAAACTTGCTAATCCACAGGATGAATTATTTCATGCCACAGATAACTATATTTTTCAATCTTCTTTTTCCACTTAAAATTCTGTGACAAAAAAACCCCAACTGTTGATTTCAGGTCGTTCTCAGGAAGGAGAGCATTTGGAGCCTCCTGGGTGTAGCAGCTGCCCACTTGCCTGTTTAAATTCATTTTGCATGGACAATATTGAGAAGAAAGAAAGGAAGACATAGGTTGGCAGGGAAGGAAAAAAAAGAAATGTAATCATGCATGTGGTGGCACTGCACTAAACCTTCACCCAGCACAGAGATATTTTGCAGTTACTTAGCATAACAAATCAAAACATACAACATACCCTCTGGGCAAAATCTAAAAGAAACACTCATCTCCAAATGTCATCAGTTGAAAGTATTTGCATCCATATTCTGTATCTTCATCAGCAGAAGGACCTTAAATCAAATTAAAAAGACCTCCTGCCCTACCAGAGCAGCACAGAGAATTAAAAGAAATGCTGTGCTGTTTTGTGTGCCCCCTCATGCTCTCTGATGCACTCATTAGCGACAGGGCCATTCTCATTTCAGAATGAGCTTTTCCTGAGAGAAAAATGACTCCCACATGGGATTGCAAAGAGCAGGATTTGTTTGCTTTTGGACCTGCCTCACTTAGGGACAAGTTCTGGTAGCGCATTAGCCTTGACAACATCTCACTGCCTCTCCTGCTTCAGCAGCAAGCAGCATTAGCCCCATTTTACAGGAAGGCAGGAGATGCAGGCGTAATGCAGTAGATCATCAGCATGATGAAAACTCTAGCTCACCTCTGACTCATCCTACACCTCATTAACAAAATTTCAGTTTCCTCACAGCCACTGTGATACAACAGGCACAGGAGATTTTCTCGCTGTGCTTTTTGGAGGTTGAGACTAGCAGCAGCTCTTGGGAAAGCATGGGTGTATGAACACCTCTGCTGCTAAGAAAGCAAAAGGGCTTAGCGATCCTCACTGGCAGGAGGTGGGGTGTTTCCATGGACCTTCCCTCCATGGGCTTGAGGGAGGCCCCTCTACCTTTTTTTTATCCTTACCTCGGTACAAGGATGTTTGAGCTCTACAGCTGTTTGTCCTCCCAGGGACTGCTGAAGGACCCCACAGCTCTTCACTCAGTGTGGCTGTCTGAATTTGGACAAACAAAATTCTACTCAGTGTCAACAAAAATTTATGTCTTGCCCTGGGGTGTCTCCATGGTCCAACAGCATCTCCCACAGCAACTCACCTCAAAGGCAAATAAGCTGTCTGTTCTACCTGCAGCCCTTTTAACTGATCATCCCTGGCCATGCTATCTGTTCCTCATTACCCATCTACACCTCTGATAGCCCCTACCATCCCACCCTGCCTTCCCTGGGCACCAGGTGTCCACTCTGTCCTGCATCTGCCCTTTATGTCTGATGCTGCTTCCTCTGTAATTCTCACACCTCCTCCATGCAACAAACAATACAAAGATAATTGAGTAATCCTCAAATCCCCTGTACAGGGGAGCAATGCAATATTAACAAGGCAGCACCAGCAGCAGCTAACACTTCTATTCAGTAGTGCCATCAAAACCAGCACAAGGCTTTCCCTGAAGCTGTGAGCAATCCATTTTCTTGAAGGATCCAGCCTGTCTCTGGGGATTTGCAGAAGAGAGGCTTCTGCATATCTTGTGTTTCTGAAGTCTAGCATGGAGATGGGGCTGTTTGTCACTGAGCCCCTGGGGACACATCAAACTCTTGACACCACAGGGTTTCAACACATTTAAAGCAGCCTGGTATCTCACGCTCTGCCATCTGAATTACAACACTGCCTTCCAGGCTGAGACTCAGCAAACACCTCTCACACACCTTCTGCTGCAGCTCCTCTATTCTTCTTGGTAACCAACATGATTTAGTAGTAGCTTAAGACCAACTTTACTGCCCTGTAATAAGAAACTAATCTCTTACTTGCAAGCTACTAGTGACCTTCAAAGTCCCTTGACATAAGACAGAGATGTCCAACAGCAATAACCACCATTGTTAAATGAAATTGTCTTTCAAAAAAGACTTTTCCAGGCAATGCCATTTTTAGCAGCAGTCTGTATTTTGGATTTGTTGGAGGACTAATGTTGTTTTACATGGCTACTCAACCATGCATCTTTGGGCCATTTTGGGATATTTGTGTTCAAAGTAGCAAAGTACAAAATAAACTCTGGTTAACGTGGTAACTGTTGGATGACCCTGGTGTCTCAAACACATCAGATGCAGAGAGAAATGGGAATGTATTTACATCTGTGGGGGAGGCAGTGCTTCAGAGTGAACAACATGTGCATTTACAGAACTACCCATGGAGGAATCCAGCTTAGAGATGAAGGGTAGCCCAACGCCTGAGAACTTGGGCTTAAATCTCTCCTCAGCATTTAACATGACTAGAAGTCAGTCACCACTGGCCTTTATCTGCAAAAGAAAAGCAACTCCTTCCACCCATGGAAGCTGTAGATGACAGGACATCACACAGTTTTAAAGGTCAGGTCAGACAGTGATGAAGACCATCAGTTAGACAGACTGATCAATCATTTGATCACTCTGGGGGGAAAAGCACCAGGGAGATCCTCCACCCACAAGAACGGAGTAAGCAACAAGCACCTGGAAGCATTACAATTGCCTGAATGGCAGAGCAGAGCCAGAAACCTGTGTACATGGCAGAACTCTGGTTCCTTTCCAGCAAAATTCCATTTGCAAAATGTATCCAAGGAAGTCTGGCAGCTTCACCAGAAAGCTTTCCACAAGTGCTTAGGTTTTTGCTCTAACCAGTTTTATACCATGTTTTCATTTGTTTCTCAAAACTCTTCATGCAGATAAACAGTGTAAGAGGAACACTGGTGTTTTCAGTTTAATCTCCACATCTACACACCAAGTCTGAGCTGGCCACATGACAGGGACAAAAAAAAACATACAAAAACCCCAAACAAACAAGGCACCACAAAAACAACAAAAAAACCACTATGCCATCCATGCCACCACTCCACGGTTTGGATCTGCACACTAAAGAAGTTTCAGAGAAAATAAGACTGTAATTGATTAATAGGATTAATTTTGCGACAGTACATTCTCTTTAGCAGAAGTAAGGCAGGTCAGGAAGGACACAGCTAAGAGATTACTGGCTAAAAGCTAGCAAAAACCATTTGCAACAGACAATTCTACCCATCAAAGGCATATATAGATCAATGAACTGTTGATCCATCATCTTAGTTTTCACAATTACATCTCACAATGCATTCAGCTTCTTGCTTCAAAGCACCCTCGGAGCTAGAGCTCTCGCTCTGAGTTCCCCAGAGATCATCTGCTGTTCAAAGCAATCAGATTTATAGAGGACGAAGTTTGTCAGCTTGGTTTTTAATGATGTGCATCAGTGTTCAGCCAGATTATAAACCAGTTACACCATTATCAGTCCTAACAGTCAGTTATTCAGCCCCGCAAAGAAACATCAAACTCTTTTGTTTAGTTTTGTCATACTTGAAGGAAAAAGCCACTGAAGTGTTCTGAAGAAGCACTTGACAGAGGGAGGGATGAATTAAACTGTAAATAGAAATAGAAGTGTGAGAGGAGTCAGTAGTCACCATGGCTTGTAGAGAGGTTTTAGTCAGCCTCAAGATCAAAGAGGCCAACAGCTGAATCAGGCAACTGCTTCAGCTAGTGGCAAAGGTTTTGTGCAAAATAACAGGGGAACAGGGCACCACATGAACTGTCACACTGGAAAGCTTCAGCCTTCTGGACCAAAACAAGCGATACTTACACAAGGAGAAACCAAACTACCAAAAAGGCAGAGATCCCAACTTGAATTGCACTGCCCAAGGCACCCAGATTACCTGGTTGCCACTGACTTTTCTGCCATGCCTTTCCAGAAAAGTGTGGGAAATTATTCAGCTCCTCTGCTCAAATCCTGCCTGGGAGATTGAGGCCCCTGTACGCCCCAGTTCCTGACTTATGACCATGCCAGGACAAGAATTATTTCAAGAGAGTAACAAAAACTCCTCTCCTTGCTGCCAGCCAGTCAGCCAGCAAGATCACCCCACCATGGCTCTTTCCACATTGCCTTGACGGAAGGCCAGCCACAAAAGCATCCTCTAAAAATATCACAGGCAGGTGAACCCCACAGACCTTAGCCAGCAAAGTGCCAAATGTATCTACAGCCCATTTACCACTTAGGTCAGATCAGCAGAGGATGGCTCTGTATTCTACCTTTGCCCTAGCCCATGCATCGATTCCTCGCTCCCTTGGGCTCCGCCTTCATGACTCACTCAAGCACCAGCAGCATTAGACAGCACCGTACTCACACAAACTGCTGCAAACCTCCCCTTCATCAAACGCATGCGCTTTTGAGTTCCTCTGTGCAGAAGCACCAGCCCTTCCTTAAAGCTATCCCTAGCCTCTAAATGACTCCAGGAACTTCAGTTATTCCTAGCAAGCCTCTTCATTTCATGCTCTGCGCCTAAACCCAACACTGCTCCCTGCAATTCGACGGCTGCCAAATTCCCCCTCCAGCAGCAGCTGGACGCAAATGCGCCTGCAGAGCAGGTCTTGTACCCATCCTGCATTTTGTACAAGATGCCAAGAGATTGGGAATAGCCAACAATTAATCATATTATATTCAAGATATCATTACAAGCTTAAGATCATCTTTGTGTCACATTCTTGAAGTTACAGAATCAAGTTGGTTTTCAAGTGTGAATTGAGAGCATATACAGCCCAAGCTCACTTCTAATCTTTAATGTCTGTTCCCTTGAAGGCCAAAGCACTGGTGAGGTACAGGACAAAAATAAAGAGAGGAAAAAGCCATGAAATACAGCCCCCCTGGAGCTCAATTACTTCTGACTCATCCTCCCAAATGAGTTCTTTACCTCCATAAATCAGAGGGAACAGAAACACTCACATTGCTGAGAGAGGGCAATTATTCTTGCACAGTGTGAGGGGAAAACACACATGCTAATAGCGCCAGCTCATGAGACCATGCTCGCATCAACAGCAAGAAAAACATGCTTTCAAGAACACAGAGGGACCCACAGCAGCCTGTCTGACAGCACTTGGTTCCACCTGCGCACTCAGGCTGCAGAACAGGTGTAGGAGTCCTTCCAGACTGCAGTCCAGGAGCTATGGAAGGACACAGAGCACAGAGAGATCCACAGGAGCAAGGTGGCTCAAACCCCCTCCTTAACATTCATCAGGGTTTGTTACACTCACTTCCACCTGCCCAAACCAGGAAGGACATGAGCTCAGTTGCTCATCAGGGAATTAGTGGAACATCCTCAAAAAAGGGCATAATTTTAGATGTCATTCAATTTTTCTAGATTTCTAGAGTAATCAATCACATGGAGTTAGAAGGTCAGAGACTGAAGAGCAGACAAAATAGCAGTGTGCATGGGGTGTAGCCTGGTAACTAAACTACAGCAGCAACCTCAGGGATTATTTGTGAAATGCAGCCAATAATATTAGAAATAAAAGATTTCAAAAAAAAGCTTGACATGGTCTACAGCCCTATTGCTGGCAGGCACACAGATCCCAAAAACACTTCATTCTGACAAAGTAAAAATTGCCTTGAGCAAAGGGAAAGATCCCAGCTCGATTTGACCCACTAAGAGCTTCAAGGTATCTGTCCAGTTAGAAAATGAAATTAATTTGAAGATTGTTCTTCCTTCTGGAGCCTCCTTTAACCTTCAGATTTCTCTTAACAGAGAAAATCCAGATACACTTCCAAGAACAGGACCTCATCAGCTTTACGTCTTCAGTGCCAGCATGCCATGACATGAGTGGTGATGAGAAGCAAAGCCAGTAGAGTCTGCTGCTTCTAAGCCCTGCTCTGAACAGGTCTCAACAAGGTTAATGGGGATAGTGCTCAGTATCACACGTGCTCCCAACAGTTAAACACCTTACAGTTAAACAGTTAAACTGTGAGACACCCAGGTCTGGTTCCTCCCAAGATGTAGGTGCCCCAGGGCTTAAGTCCCTCAAACCAAGCTAAAAAAAATGGCAGGTATTGCCAAAGGACAAGTTTGCACCTATGCCACAATGGCAGGGCAGCCATGGGCTGAATGTTGGCAGTGTAATTTCAGTAAACATTAGCTAGGGAACAGCATGAATTACCATCCTATTGAGTACAGAGAAACAAAATCAATTTGTCTCCACTCATGCACTCACCCTTTTCGCTCAGCAACCTCCTTCTCCCTGGACACCTCTCTGCTGATCTACTGCCCAATTAACCTTTCATTAAAGGCTTCCCAGACATTTACAAAAAGGCCACAGCACTCAGGATTAGCACATTATTTTGCATGCATTGCTACAACTGCACGTCCTGGTCTACACTCCTCCTTGGAAGCAAAACTTCCAGCCTCACCCTTCATCTAATGCCACTTAGTACCAGGATGGAGGTGGACCCACCACATATTACTCCTTATTTACCTTCACTATCTCCCATTGTTTTTACAGACCACTGCAATACTTCCTCTTTCTTAGTCTAAGGAATCCTGGTCTTCTTGAAAATTCCTGCTGCAAAAACTCCCCTGTATCTCTGATTTTAACCCGGCTCTGAGCCTCTTTCCAGTTCTCATGGTTTGTTCCAGATCCAGGAGAGAGAGCAGCAGGCAGTGCAACCACAGAGTTACAACAGCTGCATCATGCTTCCTTCCCAAGCCTTTGCTAATAACTCCTAATGCTGAATTTGGTTTTGATCACTGCTGAGCTGTAATACTGCCACATTAATACTACTACATTATAAGCTAAGACCTCAAGGTCCTAGAGCCTGTTATCTTCTCACAGCTCATCACCTTGTGTACATGTGGAATTACTTACTTCACTTCACCTTTTCCTACACTGAAATTCCTCTGTCATTTTAGCATCCCATCACTGTTTCAGAACATCCTTCTGTATGTCTTCACACTTTGCCTGTCTTTAGTACCCCAGAAAGTTTTTAGTGCTGTTAAAATTAATTGCTTTTTTTGTTCCTTTTTCAAGCCCCCGCTGCGTATTTGAAGGTCCAAGATTTCAGCATGAGACTGCAGTATTCTGCTGGTGACTTCCCTCCACCAGGAAAACTCATTATTTACTTCCATTCTCTGCTCATCTTCTTTTAACCAAATTTTTAAGTAAGACCCTCCCCCTCTTTTTCCACCACTACTTCATTTCCTTAAACAGCTGTGAAGAGCCTTCATAAATGTCTTTGAAAAATCCAAGCAGACTTTAGCAGAGTGCTCTGCTCCACACACTTAACTCTTCAAAGCAGCATTTTGCCCTGTGCCTTCCTATGTGTGTTTCAGTTATCTCCTCACTTGAAAGTAAATTTTGAGTTTCATGGAACACTATTGAGAGCAAAGCTTTTCTAGCTTCAGGTGGTTGAATTTTTACATTTGCAAGAATGTTTATGTACCAAAGTGCCATATTTCCCTTTTGGTTTTACCTGTTTCATCCCAATCCAAGATCATGTGCAGTCAGTATGCCCCTGAAACCTGCTTCAGGCTCAGCCCTTGGAGATACACTCTCAGTTCTGCAAAGGTCCCAGGCTGATGAGGTGTCTCCTCCAACACTTGGTAGGACAAAGGACTTCATCATTATTCCCATGTCATCAACTATTGGAGACCATACACCACAGTAAGCTATAAAAAAAGGACGACAACAGTAGGGCTGGATGCAGAAGGAGCTGTAAGAGAGGAGTGACAAAACTGCAGGAAGAACCTATTGCTGATGGCACAGCCCCAGAACAGAATCCAGCAGGGAGAGTGAGGGGAAAAAAAGCCAGAGCTTTCCCACACCTAAGAGAGCTATGGTAGTTCACCAGGGTGGCTGCACACAGCGAGTTGATGTTTCTGCTGCTCCTGCAGAAAAGCTCAATGGTGCCACACATCACAGAAGTGGCAGATGGATAAGGAAAGGGACTTAAAAGTTTTGTGCGTGGCCTAAATCCAACTTTACTTAAATGCAAGTGATGTTTGAACTGCTTTTTTAACACGTGAAAACTTTTGTTGATACAAAATGCTGGCCATGTCATTTGTTTTCCTTCTTGCCCATGTTGCATGCCTTACAGTTATTGTACAGTCAGACTTTTCTAGGGAAAAATGGTAATTTCTACAGAGTCACATAAAAGCATGAACATAAGCTCTATTCCAGAAAAATTTGCAGGAAAATACTTAACTATGCAATACATAGCAGTGGCAAAATCTTTTCAGGAATGTTTACAACAGCATTAAAACCACACAAAGCTGACAAACTGGAAACACAACTTCTGTAGCATAAACACAGAACAGAAACACATGATTCAGCAAGTTAGATCTGAAGAGAGGGCAGCAGTCCTTATATGAATCTATATGTCAGAGGCTCATCAAGCACATCCTCCAACACACACCAAAGCACCCAGTGCACCCACAGCTGGACCCCTTGAGCTATGCCATTTTTGTTGCTTTTAAAGTGTGATCCAAAGGACTTCAGAAAAGGCTCCAGAGGCGGGCTGTGCTGTTTGCCATATGGCTACAGGAGATCTCAGGAGCCATCCCCTCTCTAGGACAATGGGATGCTTTCCAAATTTCTGCACCACCAAACAACAGGCAACTCAACATTTCTCATGTCCAACCACACATTTCAAGGAGCAAGCATCTCAATGGTCATCTAATAAATGAAAATTTAACAATGGTAGTATAGTCACATGGATTATTTTCCATGACCTTCTGGATCACTGATGGTCTGTAGATCATAATGTGGTAATCACTGGTCTGTAGGAAGTTGTTACAGCAAACAAACATGAGGGTTATGTAATCTCACCCTTTATTGCCTCCCTGGGGGAAGATAACGTAGAGGAGGAAATTAGACTTCCAGTATTGACAGCTTTTTTTTTTAACCAAACTTCTATCTTTACATTTCCCCACGTGGTATGCTGCCACAAATGGAGTACTGGATAATTACACAGTGTTCCTCCTGCTTCTCTCCTCCCCTCTTCAGCTAATCCTATAAAGTCTAAAAAACAAACAAAATCTGTGGTTTTAGCAAAGTTGTCTAAATGTGCCCTCTGGACTTGGCTCTCACTGAAGCATGTGACAATGCAAGTTCACATTCAGCATATGACAGCATGCCTGCAGCTCTGCAATTCTGAACATCCAGTCATCTGTGCTAGATGCATCACAACTACCAACAGCAGCACCGTGAGCATGGCAGAAAGCTTCAAGCAGAGCAAAATTCCTATGTGTCTGTCAATGAAATGAGACCCTGAGATTTCACTCCCACATACATTAGAAAGAAAGAGTCTCATCACAGCCTCTGGTCTGAACATATTCTTTGAAATTCACCCAATGCATGACCTTCAGTGTAGAAAGCACTTCATACACACTTCCCCTTCTATTCATAATATCATCACTTTCAGGAAGCTGATGTATTTCACATTCTTTCATTAAGAACAAAAATATCCAAAAGAAAACAAAGGGAAAAAAAAACACGATAGCACAGTGTGGATATTTGATATTTAGCCACAATGCCAGCTTTGCTAACCTCACAATTTGTCAGCAATGATCAGACACAGGGATCTGTCTACATTAGGAAGAAATAAATAACATGATTCAAAGACACTTTAAGAATGTAAGAAGGCAGAGTGTATGAATACACGTGGTTCCAAGACCGAGAGGAGGGGGGGACCTTACCTTGTAGCAGTGTCTGCAAAGCTTTGGGATCAGAATGGATAAAAGGCATGGCAAAGTTTGGTAACTAAGTCCAAGAGAAAGGCTGTAAAGACCTCACTCAAATAGCTTCAGAAACCAATGTAACATCTCTCTCGGCAGTGTGAAAAAAAACCTAGCTCTGTACCAAGGGTAAAACTACACCTGAACTTCTTTCCCTCAAAACTGACAATTCCAGCACTTCCCATAAGAACTGATGCTTCCCAGGCTGCAAATGCAGATTACAATCAACGAAGCTGATGGCAATTGAGGGAAAGAGGGACAGTTCATCTCCCAGCCCACGAAATTGCAGACTGCCATCAGAAGCTATTTCCTTCAATTCAGAATATTCCCTCCCTTTTTCTCCTTTAACAATGAGCCCAGAAAAAGCCAGAGACATCTGTCAAACCCAGATGGCTCACTTGGAAAAATGACTATGTGTCTGTTTATAAGGAAAGTGATAGAGTCAACCAAAAAGGGTTGGCTATTTATGTACATTGGAAGCCACTCATCTCTGCAATGACAACTTGAACTCACTGCCAGCTGCAGGCAGGACCAGGGAGCTGCTGCTCCACTCCGGAGCCTCATTTGCAACGGCCATGTTCAAGGAAGGTGAGACCATGTGGCTGAACAGCTCCTCTCTACATTGCCGAGGTCTTGTGACCCTCTAGCCAGGAAATTCCCTTTGGGAAAAGGGTATCCAGAGCACTACTCAGTTACTCTGCAGACAGAAACAGAAGACTACTAGTCCCAGATTCAGCTGTAAATAAAATGTAACTCTGCCTTTTGAAAGAAAAGCAGAGGGGAGAGATAAAAAGGAAACATAACTCCATACTGAAAAAGAGTAATTTCCAAGGGATCAAGCTATCGTGTTATTTGCTCTTGGCTATTTTAGCTGCTGCTCAAGATGTTAAACCTCACTACTCCCATAAAGCAATGAAAATAATTATTATGATGTCAATGAGATTTGCATCCAAGAAGAAATATGTTAAGGAAGGAGTGAGAAGCACCACAATAACCAGTTCCAGTCCCAGCAGTGCCCCATAACCAGCAAGAATATATTGTATCTTAAACATGGCACTTCAGCCTGAGTGGACAGGCAGAGACAATACATTTACCAAAACAGAAACCCCCCAGAACAGAGATGTCACAGCAAGGAGAGCCTTACAAAGAAAAATCGGCACAAGGACATCTGCTTTTGCTCTGAGACTTCCATATTTACCAGCAGATGCTACCAAAAGCAATTCTGTAACAGCAAAACCACAAAAGGAGAAGCTCAAAGCCCTTAAAGTGTCCCTGTATGTCTTAAAGTTACTTTTCTTCTTACCAAAACTTATTCAGATTGCTGGATGACGGAGGGAAAGTATCAAATGCTTCATCTGATCACAACGCTGCAGCACACACATCCATGTGGCATGCTGACTGCAGGCACCATGCAGACAGGAAAAGTGCCTGGTGTTCAAGGAGGTAAATGAAGGGGATCTGAGTCAAACACAGCATGCAGCCCTACTGGCCTTTCCAAAGCCCTCATGCTGTCAGCCAGCAATGCCAAGTAACCACACTCGACGCCATCACAAATTAAGTGAATTTAGTACTTGCAAATGGTGCCACACTGACAGAGCTGAAAGTGAAGCTGCTTGCCTAAAGACAAAGATTACACACACACACACATCCAACCCCCCTTACCAGATGCATTGCTTTCCCAGTCCTCTACTAGCAAGACAGTACCAGGACATGAATCCTTTCCTGCTCACACTATTTGCTCTTTAAGCAAGCAGAGAGGCAGCTTTTGCCATTTCCACCAGGAAGAAGACAGCGACCCTCTATTGGCACATGTGTTGCTCCAGGATTAACAGAATCGTGCACCAGGGACCCTCAATCAGCACAGCCAGCACCCAGCCGGGCATCAGCACACTGCCACCCCTAGTGAATCTCAAGTTTTTGCATCTTCCACCAGAACAGGCTGTCAACAAGCCAGTGATAGGCAGAAAGTGACCTTTCATTACATCTTACCTGTCTCTCCTTGCTGTTACAAAGGGGTCATGACAAAAAGACCCTTCAGCAGATTTGCCAAGTCCCACACAACTTTGCAGCTCATCAAGATTTGAAGCCTAACTCACTCACTCTGGCACTGCTATTTTTGCTGCCTGTGTTATGGGTTGCTAAAGGACTGGGCAAGATGCTGCCACCATAAAAAGTAATATTTTACAATACTCTCTTCCCCTGAATCTTGCAAAGAAACAGATCCTATATTTCCAAAAAAATGTTTACTTTGGAACAAGAGCATCAACTCAGTGGGGCAATTGCTGGAGTTATCTGTCATGTGCATGCTCTGTCCTTCATCTTTCTGCTGTACCAGGGCAAGGGATTGAGCTGCTAATAGAACACCATGAACGTTTCAAAGCACACTGCAACAGTAGGTAATTCTTCTGGCCACTCTGCTTCTGCGTTGGAGTACAAGCATAGGCAGTTGCTCTGCACTTCTGCCCCAGCTGCTGGCACCTAGAGCAGTAGGGACCCCTCATGCACATCCCTTCAGCCCATCTCATGGCCATGCAGAAAGAGCCTTCTCTTCTCTCCCAGCACCTAGTTACTTCCAGATCTCCTAGAACAATAACCCCAAAAGCCACCAACCACCTGAGCCACAGAGTTCAGATTGTGGACATTATAAATTCTCTGAAGCCCAAGGAGCTCAGGCCTGCAGGGTTAGGTCAAGTCCAACTCAAACGTTTATTTCTAGGTAAACTAAACATTCACTGTTCAGAATCACATTAAATTGAGAAGATGAGAATCCCATTAGCTAATCTAATTTAACCTGATCTGTTTGAATTCCATTAGATGTGGCTGCACTACAGACTCAGTGATGAAACTCCAGTACATTGGGATCCTGACTACTTCTAACTCAAACTCCCAACCCGATGTGGACAGCTATAATCATGCTAATTAGCTGCAGAATCTGTGATGTATTTCAGCAAAGCTCAGGGTGAAGAGCAAAAGATTAAAACAAAGCCAAATGAATGAGAAACTGCCAGCATACTAGCATACAATTTACAGGATGGGAACAACACACCCTCTGCATGCAGATGTCTTCTCTTGGCTTGGATGGGGGAGGGCATTACAAAGGAACAAAGCATCCCCAGGTAAAATCAGTTAATTAGCTTAATAAATTAAAGGATGAGACTGAAGGTAAAAATTAATTTTCTGATTTAAATAACCCTCCTACAAGTTCTATCAGCCACTGGTAGTTACACACCAAAGCTATTTTGGAAAACAATCACAGCATTGTTATTTCTAAAGTTAGCCTACTTGGTTGCTTTACATAGAAAGAAATCCTTGCTCTGAAATTTGCCAGCACTCCCACAGAGATCAAGAAGGTGCCAGTTTGAATATGCAGCTAAACAGCCTGGATGGCAGCGTTCAGTCCCTATCCCTGCTCAAGGGAGATGAAGGGCCTGGGCTGTTCCCTGCTTACACTGCATGTGCACAAATTGGGTTCAGGCTCTTGATCAAGGCTTGTATCATTCTAGCTTTCTGTGTCAAAAAGAACCTTTGAACTTCAGTGCCACAAAGACAGTCTGCAAAATAAGTGACATTTATTGCTGCACCCATAAATGCAGTTATTTTGGAGTAGGAGAAGAACAGACAAGCCAGGGAGAGTATTCAATCTGCCAGTTCTCACACCATGACATCTAAGAGGGGCTGGCTCAAAGGCCACAGTGCATCTAACCTGCTTTAGGAAGGGATGAAGGTCCTCCAGGCAACAAGACAGAAGCCAAGATTTACAGTGGCAACATTAAGACTTATCTTTGGATCCGAAGCGTTTTTTTTAATCGCCAAGCTACAGCACTTTGGGAAGAGGACAGGGTGTTACGAAACAGGCTGGACTCTGCAAAGTGCAAGCTCTAAGGCTAGAGTCAGGCCACTTTCTCACTGATATATTCAAGATACATGCAACAACCCCTTTCACCCTCTGCACCCTGGCTG
Source organism: Galbula dea (assembly GCA_013399015.1). NCBI lineage: Eukaryota > Metazoa > Chordata > Aves > Piciformes > Galbulidae > Galbula > Galbula dea. Next base: position 2,303,014 of record VWZX01004927.1, read on the forward strand.
CCTTTCCAGGTCTCTTGCATCTCCTCGGGGAAGCCCACCAGGACTGCATACAGAGGCTCCCAAACCCCACTGAGGCCCAAGCCACTAATTCAGGCAAAGTTTTCTAGGGCACAGTAACAACTGCAGCACAAACAGCTCAGAAGGATTCAACCATCCTCTTCGCCCATCTGCAGAGGGTGCCAAGTAATTACAAATATCTTTAATGACCTGAGGCAAAGCCAGGGCATTGCAATGCTTTCCCAGCATAAGCCCTTGCGCTTCACCTAATCACCGCAGCCCCTGTCAAGCCCCCAATAAGTTCAGGAGGAGCCCATTGTGATGAACACACCAGAAAAACACAGATACAAATCATTCCAGCCTCAATGAACATTTCCTTTACAACCTGCAGGAGTGAGGAGCTAGAGCTCAGAAAGCTGTGCAGGAACATGTTTTACTATGAAAGAGCAGGACTTAGGCAGACATGAGTTTTGTAGCCTTCTCCTGGCCACTCCCCTCTCCCACAGCCTCAGAGCAACTCATGGGACACAGAGGACTTGAAAGAAGCATCTAAAGCCTTTGAGAAATACAATCTCATGCAATTTAGAAACACTAAATACACCCTAACAGTGTGGGGAAGATCTTTCTTACAGCTGGGAAAATGCTGCCTAGAACTAATCCTGACCTCTCACAGAATAGTGGCTCCCACTTGAATACTGAAGTGCTGTGGCTGAACTTACTCCAGGCTTTCCTGTTCCTCACAGAGTCACATTAATATTGATTTCAGAATTACTTTCAAATTACAAGCTCAAGCAATAAAATTAACTGCATGAATTTCAAGCATTACACTTCTCTTGTGATTTCAATTATTGATTAAGTACTATGGCAGAAGCATTACACCTCAAAATATTAACAGTGATTGTTACTTTGCTACTGGAGAGTTTTGGGGTGTTCTATATTGGTGTTTGTTTTTTTTTTTAATTCTGGGAGCAATGCTTATAGTGGATATGCTAGGAGCTGTAGTTCAAGTGTCATCACCGTTAACGTAAGTGCCTAAAAGATAGAAACTGCTTTCAAATCAGGCAAATACACTAAGTGTTGGTAGCAAACACGGGATAAACCATCATGTTTTACTTGTCTGGCTGAAACAGCTTTATAACTACCAATGGATGTTTTTAGCATCCTTGTTGATCAGCTAGTACTTATTGGAAGAAGTTGCACATCACCCTCCAGATGTTTTGGTGAAATGAGGCGTCAAGGGTTTACTCACAGAGAAGCAAACAGATTTTATAATCAACCTGCTGTGCCAAATATATTGCTGGTGTAACTCTTGGCGACTACGTCAGGTTGTTTGGGGTGTTTTTTGGGTTNTAGAAATGAAGAACTGGTGGCAATGGCTATGGAGAAGTGTGAGGTACTCAAGCTCTTTGCCTCAGTCTTCATTGAGAGTCAGGTTTCCCACACCTCTCAGGTCCTGGAATCTCTAAGTGGGGGGTGGGGGAGTAAATTCCTTCCCTCACTGTAAGTGAAGGGGAGGTTCAAGGCAACCTGATATAACTAAATAAGCACAAGTCTATGGGACCTGCTGACATACATCCCAGGGTCCTGAGGGTACTGGCTGATGCAGTTGTAAGGCCACTCTCCATCATATGTGAAAAGTCATGGATCCACCCCAAGCCATTTTATGATTCTGTGAGAGTGCCCCTGGATTTTTAACCATAAAAAGAGCAGATACATCATTATCTGTGATACCCACTGAACATACACACACACCTTTCACAAGCCACACAGAGAGAGTGAGAGCAATGGGAAAGGGCAGCAGGCACATCCCATGGAAACAACACAGCCCTGTAACTCAAGGACTGATCAAGTTGAGTACAATACTCCTTTTGCACAGGTGCTGCAGCTGCTTGTACTCACCTCCCAGTGCTGCCATTGCAAACGTCTGGCAGCTTTCAGCTTGGACATCTGCATCTCCCTAATTAACATAGCAGAGAGAAGCCAGATGGGGACCAATCACAGCAGTGGTTTATCTGACCTCCCCATTTATCTTTCTGGAGCAGGTTTGGAGCTACCTCAAGAGGCAAAGCTGAGGTATGGATGTGCTTATGGAGAGGGTGTGTGTACACACCTGCAGACACAAGCTCACCCCTATGCAAGAAGATGGATGTGGTCAGCAGAGGGTTGTGTATTTGTTTATCTGCAGCAAGCTACTTAAAGTTGGAGCCATAAGGATTTCCAGTCTTGCTCCACTGCACCCAAGTTGTGTAAAGCTCTGCTTGGCAGCTGCCTTCTCTGGCAAAGCTGGTCTCTGAAGGTTGGCTTCCACCACTTCTAATTTCTTGTTCCTCCTAACTAAACTAAGCTGATAAGCTGTGCCAAACGCCACTTCTCAATCACTCAGCAAAATCTCGCAGTGGGACAGACAGTTTCAAATTTATCTCAGTGCCTTAGATTTCCCTCTTCCCTTCCCTTGTGCTGCTTCACTGAAAACATCATTTGCACAAAACTCAAGAACCTGTTTCTCCATGTTCATGCACACTGCAAGTCTAACATGAATGCCAGCCTGATTACTGCCTGAAAAAGCTACCTCACACACCCAGAAGCAGGGAAAGGAGCTACACATGCAGAGCTGCACTGTGTTCCTACTGGCACTTGACCAGCTGTAGCCCCAGCATAGCAAACCAGCGCCTCTCCAAAGGACTCAGCAACACCCTTCTTACTAGGGCTGCAATGTGCTATGCATTGTAAAATGACACAGGAGAACTGGACTAATTTTAAAAAAGCATCCCATCTGAAGTTGAATTACAGCTTTTGAACATTTAACCCTCATTGCATGATTCCAGCCAGCAAAACCTCACAGCTAGCGGCCAGAATGTTTCAGCAGTGAGACCTGAAGTCAGCAGTACACCAAGAGATGCTGCAGCTGCTAACAAGACCAGAAAGCTTCATGACTTCCTCACAGAGATACAGTGAGACATCATGTGCCAGGAGAAGATAACTTACAGACAAGGAGCTGGGCAATAACTCTGCAGCACAGATAAGAGGCAGTGCCTGGCCAAGGCACAAGCTGACCCTGTCCCTCTTCTCTAGGCATGCTTTAGTACTACCAGGGATATGGTAACTGGGATAGATGGTCTATGCTAGTCTGGCAAATATCTTTTTCTTATCAGCTCTGACCATTTGCTAATTCAAGCTTAACCCAGCACACTCCTGTTCTCCAAAGACAGCTGAACATTTGAACCTACATCTAGCTGGTAAGTCAGTTACTAGACTGACCAAAATCAAATTTAAATAATCCCAAAACACAACAGAGCTAGTATGCAAGTCCACCCTGTAGCTTAGCATAGCAGGCAACTGGAGTTTGATTTATCTCAGGAAAATTAACTGATCAATTAGCTCTTTCTCTGGGGAGAAGTCCTCTCCTAATTTACATATTTTAGTCATATAATAGGGGGGGAAAATAATGAAAACATATGTGAAGCATTTGGATGTGCTCAACTACCCAGACTTCATCATGAACAGAGTCGTGACGTTAGATTAGTGTTTCCCTGATGCAAAGAGGATTTCATTTTAACTAGAAGCGTAACAAGGAATTATAGCAGCTGTGCCTGTCATTATTCTGCTTAGCCTTTTAATGGAATTGGTTTGCTAGAAACAAATTGGTTCAAAAGATTTTAATTAAAAACAGGTGCTTCTATGCAGCAACTTCTCCCCACCACACAGAGAACTTTTTGTGGCCAAACCACCTCCACTCTTCCTCAAAACCCACAGAAGTTCTATTTGCTCATCTCTGGTGGCAATAAAACAACAGCAAAGTTAAATTCAGAACGCTGCCTGCATGACAGAGTGTGTTGCACAAGGCAGCTTAGGAGAAAAGCTATGTCCAATAAACTAACGAGGTTGGCCCTTGTAAGCCTTCTCCAGAAGGCTTTCAGTGTACACCTCAAAAGGGATAGTCTTTGTATGAGACACCCCCAAGGAGGCTGAGAAGCAACTTAGTCAACAGGGGCTGAAGCTCATTAGCCTCAAAAAAGGAGACTGTCTGAAGAAGTCTTCCAACCATAGGCAGGTAAGTTTTGTATCTGGATGGTTTGTCACCATCTCTACTGGGCACACACAACCCAGACCCAAGATCCCAGGCCCATGTCAGAGCCATGGTGGCTAAATATTTTCTGCGGACAAGGATTTTAGATACTGCCCATGCAGCGAAACTCAGTCATGCCAAAAGGGTCTGCCTGTTAATCCAGAGGAGAGAAAAAATTTGGTTTGGGATCCAAGTTCAAAGATCTTATTTCACTGAATATTTGGGTTTGCTTTGGATGGGTTTTTTACTTGCCTGTTGAACCTCTGCCCTCCATGCAGTACTGACTGCATCAAACACTGTCCCCAGTTAGGAGAAAAGATGCACTGAATATTTGCAAACATACAAACCTCCTCAGTGCCCAAGCCATTCTCAGAGTAGGTAGGAAACATGTCTAAAGCAGACAGCTTTGACACACTATAATACTTTATATGACAAAAATACTACCAGTTTTTTTAAGGCACATTAGGGACTTGGCATTTTGCTGAAAATGAGTTCTCTGGGATGACAAGAAAAACTGATGATGATTTGGGTCTCAATACTAGTTTCTTCTGTAACATTCTGAGTCTCCAAAAAAGTCATTGGAGGGTGTCTGCCCAAAGACCAAACAAACAAACAAACAAAAAAACCAAAAAACAACCCTGATACAGCTCATGAATCAGCACAGAAAAGATAGGTTCCCAGGGCTGCTGGCTGACACTATTCAAATGCTTTCAGTGAGATAAAGAGTTGGAATTATTTTTAACTTGTTATAAAAAGGCTGCTGGAGCATACTCTGCAAAGCATAACCATATTGTGTGGGTGCGATGGCAGGGAATGAGGAAAACACTGCTTGCAAAGGTGCTGTGGGTCTGCTCTAAACAAAGCTCTTGGTGTAGTTGGCCATTAAGTAACAAAAAGCAATTTTTGGCCTGTTTTCCTAAGGAAACAAAAGTTTATAGCATGGACATGGCCAGACACAGCTCCAGTATAAGTGGCAGGAGAGGATGTTCAGCTGAGCAGCCACTATTAAATCAAACAAGCAGATGTCTGCACACATGCTGGCAGATATGAAATGGGCCATGAACCAAATGTTATTAGCTCCTGCTTGCCTCCTTTTCTGCAGAGGAAGGGTGTACATCTGTATCAGTGCCTCCTACACCACCCAATAACTTCTCAGCCATGGCCAGATCAAGACACACTGGATGGAAAAGCAGAGGGATGAGCAGCTCCAATGACATGCAGCATGGCAGAGACAAGAGATCCTGTGCCTGTGCATGGGCAAAGCTGCAGATGAACAAGCTCCTTAGGAGGTACAGGAGGACCAAACTTTAACATGAATCATAGAAAATAATGATACCAGTTTGCTCACAGAACTGTTACCTGGCTGACCAGGAATGTTTTAAGGAAGGTCTCTGCAGAGCTTTAGGATACGATACACCCATCAGATCTATATACCCACACATTACAGGCAGCCTCCCTTTCTTTTAGCAGCACAAGGGCTAACACACAGCCAGGCAACTGCAGAGCCTCGCTGCAGACAACCCACTACTGTACAACTAGTGCCAAGAGATGGGGAGAGCAGGATCAGCAACACAGAAATCAGAGCCATTGCAAGGGCCCAGGACAACAGATGAATTCTCCTTGAGGATCAAGGAAGCATTCACTTCTGCACATGCATCTGTGACCCGCTGCATCACCTGTTCCTCAGGCCTCCTTACATCAAACTGGTTTACTCAGATCCTCCCCTAGCTGTTAGTTCAGCTATATCCTGACCTCAGCTCCCTTCTCCTCACTTGTGGCAGTAGGACAAGTGCACTTTTACAGAGAAACACAGCCGTGCTAGTTAGAGGTTTATGTGTCCTTGGCCATAGCAAGGTATAACACATCTGTGTACAACAGCTCCAAGTAGTAATGTGCATAAAGGTTGTAGAAAAGCCAGGCAGCATCATTAAGTTAACTGTACTTGAAAGCTGCAGGGTTAGCCACAGTTTATAGAGCAGAAGATACCACACAGCCAAATGAGAGTTCCACAAAAGAGCAGCTGAGAGTCATACAGCCAGAAAGGCTTCATTCACATGTGAATCTCTTTGGAGAGCACATCAGAAAAACCTTGCCTGTGACCCTTCAAACACTGCTCAGTCACAAGCAGTTAGGATTACAGCAGGACCAGGCTCAGCAGAAAAGCAGGCTCAAGCTCAGTATTTTGTCAAGTCCTCTCTCATTTCAGCTCCCAAGGGGGGCAGAGGAAAGTGCAAAGGAAGAACATTGAGAAGTTGTTTTAATTTCATTTCTAATTTGGCATGCAAGCAAGTTCCTGTTATACCAAACAGCTACTAGGTTACCTCACAACTAATTCCCAAGCTTACTGCTGCTTAACTTCACTTTGTTTCAGATTGATAAAGAACCCTGAGTAACAGCAGTGTTTGGAGGAAGTGGAGAAGTAAAAGACAGATGCACATTCCTAAAACACTTACTAAAACCACATACTATCATGTACCTAAAAACCACCTGACAAACCACAAGCCAAATGTAACAGCCCATAAAGGGCCTCAGCAGATTTGTTTTCCTTGTGGATCAGCAGGGCAGTCACCATCCAAGGGGGAAAAGCTCAGGGACAGCAATGCCCTGCATTCTCTTTCCTCCTGTTACCAATATGTAAATGTAAAACCTTCTCTTTTTTTCCAGGAGGTAACACTAGAAACAAAACCGTGGTACTTCACTTTTACTTCACACCAGCAACCAGGGATTGACATGGAAAACACCTATCAGTTCTGCAAAATAAGTAGTTAGACAACAAAAAGCCCTTACCAACTGGAAGATCTTAATGAAGTCCTCCCCTCGATATTACCTGGTCCCCAGGAGTGAGGTTGAGCAAGGCTGCCTGTCACCAAGATGGACTGATACACTGGGGACAGATACAGCCCTGGCAGCCCTCACCTCTTCTTTAAAGCCAATACTGCACCTCTGCCTGCTGCTTTGATGTGTCTTGTCTCCCACCTGGTCACCTCTTACCAAAGCAATCACATCCTACTGACAGGATCTCACCAGTTCCACAAGCCCTGCAGGACACAAAATTAAACACCCTCCTAGAGGCAGCCCCAGTTGGGGGAAGCTGAGCTTTGGCCCTGAAGGTTAAACAGCTGCTGCAGCAGCTGCTGGCAATTCTCATTTCACAAAGAAAAATGTGAGAAAGGCTGCCACAGCCAACCACCTGCTCTCCTGGTGGTGAAGAGGCAGGAGACCTTGGTTTATTGAAGGCAGTGGGCTCCTCATAGCACCCTGACAAGTGCACCACACACCCTGCTGAAGGACCCCTCCCCATCTCCTAATGATAGACACACTCCCAGTGCCAGGCTGCAGCCCAGACCCAATGCCGACAATTTGTAAGCTGTTCAAACTTTTCAGTCCTCATGGTTTTGCAAATGTAGTGTCATGAAATAACTGCAAGGCCATGGGAACACCTTCTCACAGCAGGGTTTTCATGCTATGCCATCATCATTTTCCCAGTGCAGGTTTGGGTACCACCGTGAGTGAGCACAGTGCAGAAGGCTCTGGATTTGGCCAAATCATATTGCTATAGCAGTACTGCTGCAAGAAACCTAGATCTCTCCAGAGAGATCCTGCAGACATGCTGCAGTGATCAAGTAAGCCAATTTCCCTCATAAACTGCACAATATGGGAGGGGGATTCTGGACATCTTTGTAAAGAAAACCTTGTCCTTAGGAAGACTGTATGGGTGGGCTTCATTAATCAGACCTGCTCTGCAAAACGTGCTAAAGTAACACCAGATTAGTATGGGTTTCCTGAGTGAGGGAAAAAATGTCCTTGCTTGGAAATCTAGGAGAAAAACTAGCCATAAAAAAAACCTGTAAAAACATGGTCTGCCCTGAAAGGAAGAAGACAGCTTTGAAGAGCAGGCTCTGTGTGTGGAGCAGAGACATACAGGACTACCACAGCTCTAAGAAGATCCAGGACAGAGTAGCAAACCTTCTTGTACTTACAGCCTTATTCTAAGCATGTTCTGGGAAGAAATTCAATCACTTCTTCAGCCCTGGCTGCTGAGAACACACAAAACTACCATCCACCAGTAGTCACTCATGGCCTGTGCCTCAGTTCCCACCAAATCCAACTGCACCCTGCAGCCAACACTCTGGGGAAGAGCAGGACCTTCCCCACAAAAATATTGTGCACAAATCTGCCTTAACATGTCAAGCCAAAAAACCATAATATTATTGGGAGATCAGAGCAATTCTGTGATCAAGGACAAAACACTGTGACTAAGTACATTTCATAGTCTGCCAAGCAGCAAAACATGAAGACATTTGCCACATAGGCTCTGCATGGCTGAGGAGGCTATCCTGGAAAAACACTTAAGTTTAATGGAATAAAACTACATTTTAAAACCCACCCAGCTGCTCTTGCACGACCATGTGCTCTCTTCATGCATGAGGAACACTTGCATCATGCATGTACATGATTTGTACTCTATCTCCTGCCCTCTTTGTGACTCTCTCATGTTGTTTGGCTGGCCCATGAATAAGGTATTTATTAACACTTGGCACTCCCCTTCCTTCCCGACATCAGCAAGCCATACGTGGTGACAGAAGGATGGGCCTCATCACTCTCAGGATCCCCTCTCCAGACCACCAATCACCTCATCCTCTCCAAATGACAGCAATTAATTTGCAACAACAAAGCAGAGCCCCTTCAGTATCTCCAATCACATCTGCTTAGTCTGTTCCCAAACACTGTATTGAACTTCTGAAAAAACATCCCAAGGGACAATTCTGACAAATAAGCTTCAGTTTGTGCTGAATATTTGTTCCCAGGCAGCAAATGGGGAGCTTCACACCCAGCCAGGTTAATGGTAGAGATTTTATCCACTTTCTTCATCCAATCATTTCTCTACAAAATCCAGAGTTGCTAGCTACATTTCACAGAATCACAGAAACATTACGGTTGGAAAGGACCCTCAAGATCATCTAGTCCAACTGATAGCCCTAAACTAGTCTTACCCCTAAATCATCCCCTGAAGAAACACATCTATCCTCTTCTTAAAAACCTCCAGGGATGGTGATTCCACCACCTCCCTGGGCAGCCTATTCCAATATCTAACCGTTCTTTCAGTAAAGAAATTCTTTTGTATCAGTATTCAGGGCTCACATCCTATCCCTCTCCTCAAGACCATTCTAACATCAAAGAACTCCTGCTGGGAAATACTATTGAGTAAGAAAAATAAATAAATTAAATACTATCTACTGGCACACCAGCAGTCATTACTTTATGCCTTGTTTCTCCCTTTCTTTTTTTCTATAGTCCTTCTCCATTCTTTTCTCCCTCCTGCTCCACACCCCCACAGCTAAAATAAGAAATATCTACTGAGTACAGTCCTTAAAATGTAATCACTGACTTCCCCTGATCTTTTCCTCTATAGGATGTGGCCATGCTTTCCAAATAACTAAAAATGCACTCACATTGACAAGAGGGTGTTGTGGGTTTTTGGTTTTGTGTTTTGTTTTGTTTTTTTTACCTAAAAAGCCTCCAAACCATCTCCTTTTCACATAAGATAATAGCCTTCAGCATAAAATTTCTTTCCTCCTGGCAACTGGAACATCTTGGCCCAACACTCCAAGGAAACTGGCTTGGGGAGTTTTGTGGCAAACTGATGCTATTGGCTTTCTAGGGTTTTTTGGAGGAAAAAAAAATAAGAAAAAAATCAAAAATAAAAACATTCAGGGAGAAATGTCTTCAGAACAAGGATAAAGAAGTTTCAATTAAAAGAGTTGAAGATAACAACCAAATATTTCACACTATCACTCAGCACGTTCTGCACTCACTGTAGGAGGGTTTTAATTCCATTGCCCCCACCCTCTGTTTATTCTCCAGGCTGAAATTACTATAGGGGGTTTTGCCACAAATGCTCAGAGTATCTTGTGGCACATCACTAAAGTAGCAGCCCTACTGCTTTTCCCATCTTTATACCATTTGTGTGCTGCTTTCATCATTTAACTGCACTCATGCCTTGTCATATAGGTGCTACTTATACCTATACAAATACCTACTGCATGTGGCACACACTCATCTTGTGCTCCACCACCTCTGCTTTGCAGCACTTCTGCCAACAGCTTCCTTTCTCTGCCTTGTGATGTTAGCAAGACAGTTGTTATCCTGCTGTACAGAACACTCCCTGGTACTTACAAGAAGGCTGAAAAATGTTATTAAATCTCCTTTTTTCTAGCCTTCATTAACTTCTCTGCAAGCACTTCTCTTTCAACAACATCAAAAATAATCAAAATCACTTCCCAAATTTTTTCACTCATTAAAAATCTAAATGCATTTTTATGGGCAAGCAGAGCACACCAAAAATGGGGTTTGAACAAATGAAGAAAACAGTGTTTTGAACTCATTCTTTGAGATAGATTTTCTTTTTGGAAATGCTATTTTTAGGTGCAAATGGTTTGATCTGCTCTGCCTAACACCCAGATGAATGTCTGTGCTGTCTCTGCTTTAAGGGGTTTTTTTTTCCACCCTCCACTTCCACAGATTGAGAAAAAATTATATAGTGTTCATTTTCATGTTCAGTGCCTTCCAGAGCACCTTTCCTCCCTCCTCCTTCCCCCACAAAGGCTTTCAGCAGCCTTGTACTGGCTGATTCAGAGGTTCACCTCTTCATTGTTCAGCTTTCCTTAGCTATTCTGTAAAACGTCAGCTTCACTTCAGCCACCCAGCCTGGCTCACATCCAACATTTTCTTGAAATATGTCTGCTGAAGGCTGCCCTATCTTTTTTGACACACTGAGATCTAGGATTTTCCAGCCTTCAGACAGTTGGATTTCACAATCAGCTGTTCCAAAATGACCCTAATCTCCAACAGCAACTCCATTCTAGAAAAGCTGTTTCTGGCATGTCCCCCTCTCCTCTTTATGAATAATCATGCAAAGAAACTATGTGTTTGATGGGTTTGGGGGTTTTGTTTGTTTTTAAAACAAGTCACTTCCCTTTCTGCCCTCAAATCCTCTGCCCTTTATGCTCTTCAAGCTCTGCTGGCTCCCACCTCACCTCCTGAGTGAATATGAGGAGCTCATATACCTTAGCCACAGATATATCTTAGCATTCCACGCATATGCTTTTTCCCTGGCCACTCTCCCCTTTCGTTTCCTCTTATGCTCTCCTGAGCTCAGGACTTTGCTCAGCTCGCTAAGCCCCAGGTGCTAGCCTCCCACTGTTCCTGCAGGCATGGCACAGCTGTAAAGATAGATAATAGGGCACAAGAAAAATTCAGGGTTATCCCAGGGTAGATGAAAAGATGGATGGGAGGGAAAAGAAAGCCTATAAGCCCTTGGTAAGGTGGACCCAATGGAGAGACGATACCCCTGGAGAAGAACCACCATGTGAACATCTGGCAGCAGAAGCAGCAAAAGAGCCCAGTCCAGAGCCCAATTCACTAATCTTTTAAAGTCCTGAGAAGAAGCAGCCTTGAGCACCAGAGTGTGAACAGCCCCAGAAATCCCTGTTGGTTTCTCTTTGTTCATGGGGCTGTCACTTAGTGGCACATGCACACATGGCACCTCCAGTCAGAAGGGAGCACTCCCACAGATATGAGTGGGTCTCATTAGGAAGGATGCAAACAGAGCATGAAACTATCATCAGAGACTATTAATGTTTTCTAAATGTGTGAAGTGAGCTGGAAACAGAGCAGGAGAAAGAAAATTAAAAGCTTGTGCAGACACAGAGGGTGCCTCTCCTGCTACCCAGACTTTTAGGGACATTAGCAGCAGGGGCTGGGAGAAAAGGGATACTTGTTGGCTTTCCCTTCACTACTATCACTGCAATGACTGCAGAGAGTCCATGCAACACTGGAAAAAGAACAAAAAAACCGAGCAGAATGCTACAGCATGCTTTGGCTGCTGTCCCACCTGGTCCTCTCCTATCACTCAGAGACATAGAAATTCACATTAACACAGGATCTTTTCTCCCTTGAATAGCAAGGCTGGAGATCAAAAAGCAGCCTTTGGGGTGCGGGATCTGGCTGCTATAGGAAAGATTACATCATTACAGGTTGCTGCCTCCAGTTTGAGACCAAGAACAAGAAAAAGTAACACATGTCTAAGCAAAAGCCAATATTCAGATTGGCTGACCTCATAAGACAAAAGAGGTTTTAAACACCCAGAAACAAATAATATGACAGCAAAATCCTCCAACAGTGAAACTGTATAAGCTCACGCTGAATATGAGGATCCTTCATAAGGTACTTTGTTTCAGCCCCTACAAACACAGCCCCATCCTTGCAGATCACTGCTGTGGCTTTTCACAGGGTTGCTCTGGATGCCATGGGGTGGGATGGTGCAAAGTCTTTCCTGTGGACATGCTTATTTCTCATTTGAGCAGGCTACTATTTACCTAAGGTAGCAAGTAACCCAGTGCCATTCCCAACAGGTCTGTCAGCACAAGCACAGTTGTGGAAGGGATGGCCAGCGGTGGGGCAGAGCTGTGAGGCTGAGCCACCACGGATGGGGCTTATCATAAATACAGAGCATGGCACAACCTCTACTCTGGGACAAGGATCGGAAACTGAGGTGGTAAACTGTGAGCAAACTCCTCTTAGGGACTAATAGGAACATGAGATGGGATTTCCTGAACACCCTCAGGGCTTGTCTTTATACAAAAGCTGCTTGCGTTTAATTACAATCAGTTACATTAGCTACATCAGTCGATTTAATTAAATCGCAAGGACACTCATAAGTTGATTTAACTGTGTCTCAAATGGATTTAGCAAAAGTTGGCAAGAAACTAAATCAACATAAACCAAGATTAAATCAACTGAAGAGCATCCACACAGGATTTTGCAGCAATTTAACAAACTGATTTGAAGTCTCATTTTGAAATGAAGCAGGGTAACTCTGGCACACAGAAAGATGAACTTTGGGGATGAAAGCAAAGTCTACGGCATTTCAGCAGCCCTGTGTAATAGACTTGAATGGTGAGAAAAAGTTCCCTCCTTTTCCTCCATGTCCTAGCATTAGTATTTTATTTTTACCTACATCTTTTTTTACCATAATCTTCAGAAACATTTGCCAACAGCAGTTAGAGAGCAATTGTCACTTCCTGGCCCAGGCACACAAGCTAGAGGCCACAAGCCATGCACTGTAGAGCTGCAGCCCAAACAGGAGCATGCTGGTCTTTGTCAGGACAATTAAAAAAGGCTGTGGAATTGTGAGCATTAAATAATCTACCTTGAATTAACTCCCAGCTCTGAAAGGACACATTAGCCTAACAGAAAGCTTTTAGCACTGAAATTTTCAGTACAGAAAAGGGAACACCCAGGCAGCAGATAACAAAACAGACTTTTTGCAGATGACTGTAGGCAAGTCACTCTGCACTGCTCCTTGCTGCAGCAGGAGCTCCAGCAGATGAAGCTAATTCAGTACAAATCTTCAGCATATACCTGAAACACCTTATTCTATACCAAAAGCAAAGCAATGGAAGTGGAGAAATAACTTTTCATGTACAAAACTGCATTTGTAAGTGGCCACAGGGAACACTCTGCTCTGTGCAGACAGCACCAGGTGGGCTACATTGCCGATGGCAGAAGCCATTCCAGCCTCCAACTCAAGGCTCAGAAATATCAGAGCTCAGTAAGGATTTACGAACTCATCCACTTTGACCAAATTGCTTATTTCAGCTCCAGGTTTGTCGGTACTGACACTTTCCAGCCAACACTTGCTCACCCTACACAACCAGCTTATTTTTCAAGCTGCATTTAAGAGTCCTCACAAACCAAGTGCCTCTTCCATGGGACAAGAATGGTCCTAACTGCTTTCCCAGAAAACTAGATGATTTATAATCAGTTTAATGCCACTTTTTATATTGCCATAAACTATGTTTACAGTTCAGTGACTAGCAAGAGGAAAGCTGCGGTTTTCTCAGTGCTACAATGGTTTCCTTAGTACTACAATGACCATTATAGTAATATTTAAGCAATAATGTGGCTGCCATAAAGTTTTAAGATCACCTTCTCTGTGAGGAGCTGCTTCCAAGTCTAAGGGAAGACAGGAGAGAAAACCACAGCCTGACAACAGCATTCTGGGGAAGAAAATAGCACCTCTAACAGCTCCAGCCAATACCTGCTCCCAGAACACAGAGGCAGCAAAACCTCCTTGCACTAAAACCCCAGATGGTGCAAAGCTTCTCGCTACAAAGGGTCTCTGTCACCCCTGCGAGGCAGGCAGTATGGTCTAGTAAACCATCAGCAACCAGGTCCTGTCACAGCTTTGCAACTTGGGAAAATCTCTCCAGCTGTCCACATCCTACCTGTGAGATGCATTCCACTGCATCATAAAACCTGTTGACAACAGGGCACAGCAGAACTACTGGGAAGTGAGCAATGTTAGAAATAGGACTCAGCATGCTGGTTAGATTCAGTTCAGTTTAAACACAATGAATGCCTAAATTCTAATAAATGTATACACACACACACTTTGAAATCATGCTTCCATTTACTTAGGAGTTTCTAAACTTACAACTACTTGAAGTAAAAAAAAAAAAAAAGTATGTGGAAATTTTGACACAAGTTTACCAAGAAAATATTATTTCTGACTGCCCAACACTAGGCAAGATCAGGTGTGCAGAAAAACAGCAGCACTGCTGCACTTTTTAACCACACACCACATGGCTCAGTAGCTGACTGCTTTGTCAATCCACTTGCTCAGTAATGACAAATTTGCAACATTTAGGAAGTGAGTTCCAGTAGCATTGCTTGGTCTGCAGCACCCTCATCACTATCCAAATATCTAGGTGCTTTTCCTCTGCTAGAAAGAGACCAATTTACCACCATGCTGAAAGAACTTGCTAACTAGTGAAAGCAAAGAGCACAGGTTTGTTTGTCTGGGTTTTTTTTCCTCTCCCAGAAGGTGATAAGGCATCTATGAAACATTGGCCCAGTCATGCACTAGCTAACAGATGAAACAATGTTGTGAACCTCTCAGTCAGATCAGATTTGACCTGCTGTTGCAGTCCACCACCTGAAGCTATTTCATTGATTTTCGTAGAAGGTTTACCAGGCTCTGAAGGATGAAAGCCTTAATGTCTCTCATGCTGTTGACAGAGGAAGCCATCTAGGCCTTCTTCCGTATTTGAAGCAAAAAGATCTATCCTTCCTTCTTCATAACAGATACCATTAAAAGGAGAAAAACAAGATGCTGTGTGAGGAAATACTTTGTTGCCGTATATAGCAATACCATTTCTTAGCATTCCTGTTACTGCAAGCAGCTCCACCCCAAAATAGCACAAGATGATGCACTGAATCAAACAGGTTGGTAGCATCTCTGTGTGGTATCACACTTTGGCCCATGGGCATCAAGAACTGGAGCAAAGGACCAAGTGCCCAGCTTCAGAAACGGGATAGGAAGTCACAAGGCATCCCAGATAACAGCAGCACACTTACAGGATTTTAGGCACCTGGTCGCCAAACTGCAAAGCTGCAGGAAGGCACATCAGTTCTGCTTCCAGATCAGCCATTAACAGAAAGCATACCAAGAGGTGGTTCAGAAATACACACCCTTGTGTTAGACCCATTGCCATTAGGAAAGTCATGCTGGTTGGCTCCACAGAACTGCAGCTCAGCAGCCACACAGCACATCAGCTCAGGTCCTGTGTAGGTATCCTGGTATTGCAGCTGGTGTTCATGGCATGTCTCTTGCTTCTCGCACTCTAGGATGTGAGATGATCACTTAGGAAAAAAAAATCAAGACAACACTGTTTCCTTAGCACACTACCACCACAAAAACAGGTGGATCTAGGGTTTCAGAGGCCCGTAGGGGAAAAACTTTGTTCTGAGATACCCTGCCCTCTAGATCTTGTCTTAATCCTTAGGAGATGGATGGTTCAGTGCTTCTGTACTTAGGTATCTCTTAGACCAAAACCTTGCAGAGGATTCATTGGAGGTTTCTCATCCCTCTTTTCCTAAAACTGATTACATTACAAACCAGATTGAATTCTGAATACTCCTGCAACAGTCAACCCCTCCTTGAAGCTTTAAAAAGAAATTCTTGCCCTTGATATCGTTTCAGAGGATTTTGAACTCCACAGTCCCACTGTGTTGCTAATAACATTTTCCTTTATCAGCTTCAAACATATGGTACATATTTTACTGACACCCCTTTTTATAAGTCACTTTTGTGGGGTAGGCTCCCAGACTTACTTATTTTCTTCCCAAGAAAGTTTTTCCATGTCATGAATTCCTTGTCTTCCATCCTCTGAATACTCCTTAACTCTGAAACATTTCCAGTATGGAGTGACCATCACCCACCACTCCAAATAAGATATCCAACAAATTACACAATACTATAACAAGATCAGCCATTTCTGATACCACCTGCCATGGGATGTTATGCTTCACACCCCAAAAGCCTGACATGGTAAATAAAATCTCTCAGGAAATCATGGCAAGCCAGAGCCAGGAGACCAGACTGCTACAATTAATAGCAATTTCACTCCCACAGCATCTCCCGGAGGTCATGCTCACTGCTGCAGTAAAACTGTCCAACAGAGCAATGGGGGCACCCGGCTCGTGACCTAGGAAACTCCAACATCCTTTTCTGTGTGGGCCTTGTGCCTGGCACTTTCCCAAGGGGTTTGATTTCTCCATGCCCTCCTTGTGCAGTGAAGCATTAAACTTCAAACAGTGGCCTTCCTACCTCTTTCCCGAGGGGCATATTTCATTTTTTAAGCGATCCTCTAGCACAAAATAAGGAGCAGTCAGCAGCAGAGCTAATACAGTCATCACCCAAAACCCAGCAGCCCTGCTCCACACAGATACTTGTGGGTTATTAAATAATATTAGACAGGATGTGAAGGTGGTGAGGGACTGAGATTTGCACACAAAAAAACCCCATACACCCAAAAATCCTGAGAGAAGAAAATGAATAATTAATGGTCATGAAACCCACAAGAAGGAGACAAGGGGGGCAGGGGGGGTGGAAACCTTGCTGCAGTCTCCTGCAGGAGATACCAAGGAGCAATGGGAAACTGCTCTCCTGCCAGGCTGAGGACTGGAGGCACCAGCAGTGACTGCCCCTGCAAAGCTGATGCCCCTCCAGCAAGATCCATTACTGGGAAATATATCCTGGGACATTTGGCTTGCACTTTTCTTTCCTCAGCAGCTAACCTTGGCTGTAAAGCAAATGTTCTGGGAACACATTCTCTTCAAGTCCTGCTTCTTCCAAGTCCAATGAGGTTTTTGGTGTTGGCTCAGAGCAACGGTAAATCTCAGCAACAAGCGTGAAGTCCTCACTTCCTCGCATCTCCCCACTGCCCATTAATGCCTTCAGGAGATCTTCAGGAGCCCATGGCTGGAAGATAAGTGCATAAAAGCCAGATACCAACACACTGCAGCAAGTAGAGAGCAGAGCAAGCCAGCCACAGGACTGGGTGCAGGAGCTGCCTCTCTACATGCTGAAACCCTGGTACTACTCTCGACAGCATCACCCACCGCTCATGGCAAGCTGGACACCTCCTTCAGTGAGCTGCACCACATAGAAACATTGTAGCCTAGTCCTTTTGTAACTTCATTTTATAGGATTCAAGGGCAGCACTAAAATAGACACAGCACACTGCATTTCTGCCAGTGGCATTCTTCTACAGGAGAGACACCATGAGCTTTGCTAGAGCCAGTGCAGAAGCAAATGTTCTAGGCTGTCCTGCTCCTGACACACCTGGTCTGCTCAGTGCCCACTGACCATGCAGAGGCAGCTGGCTGCACACCAGCACTTGTTTCTCCTGATGGACAGCTTCACTTTCAAAATAAATTTCCATGAAAAGATACTCACATGGACAAGTCTACTACCCTTACAGAGATTCAGTGTGCTGCCAAGAGAATAAATCTCCCATCTGCCTCCCAGCTAATCCCATGCAACAAACTCCTGAACTCTCTAACCTTCTCTTTTCACAGACAGACTTCCCTAGAGCATAAAGACAACAGAAATGTATTCACTCTTCATTTCAAGGTGGATTAAAGCTACGGGTTACAAGCTAAAAATAACAAACCCACACCCTGCTAACTTCCAGTGCTTGGACACAGATTCCAAACATGAGATAAAAAGAAAGATCATGCCATTACTTCACACAGCTTTTTAGGGTCAGGCCCTGACACAGCTTCAACACAGTCAAGCACTGCCTGGGATGAGCATCCAGCAAACTGTTCCTGCAAAGCCAGCACTGCCTGAGAAAAGAGAAGAGGCTTCACAGCCAACACAGGCTGAGTGAAGGAGATATACAATAGAGGAAACACTAGCCTGGGGATACTTAGCTAGATATCAAGCAATCTGGACATGAAGACCTTCCTCAATATCTTGTTCCCTGAATAAGCTTTTATAACAAAGGGAAATCCAAGTGCAGCTATTGTCAGAGGGTGGACAGAGGTGATGGGGAAGGGGAACACATGACAGACACAGTTGTTTACCAGGCATCACTTCTGACCTCCTGCTGACAAGATGAGCTGTATAGCAGTATTTAATCCCATACAGCAGGGCAGAAAGACTCCCCAGTTCTGGTCTGGGGTCACATTTCTTCCTTAGGTAAGACCCACACCACACCTTGCCTACCCTTCTCAGGTAACAGACAAGATACACACATAGCTCTGGGAGCAGCCCAGTAAAGTATGTGGCCTTATGTGAATGAAGAGCAATAGAAAAGGATGACAAGCACTGGAGCCATCCAGCAGACAGACTGCTTTTCCCCCTGTGCCAATATAGGCTTGGATCGATTCATTACTGTCACAAACCAACTAAATAAAATACTGGAATGAGATAGAGCAAAGCTCCTCAGTGCGGTGGCATCCTGCCTACATGCAGTATAGTGAATTACAACTGTGAGATACAATGTATATTTTCCCCAAGCAAATATAGAACACTGACATATGCTAGATCTGTGCAGCCAGAGTGCCATTTACAGCTTCCACTAGGTGCTAAATATTGGGCACTTCCTTCCATAACTGAAACTCTAAGTGTAAGAGGTTCTTAGGGGGAGGAGGTTAAAATACAAGGCAGGACCGATAATAGTGAATTCTCTTCTCCCAGTCTCCTCAAGAAGGTGCCGCTCACCTGCCCTTGGACAGGTTTTACTTGTCTTCAATTCTCCTCCCCTTTCCACCAGGAGGGAGGAGTGAGCAAGCAGCTACCTGGTGTTTAGTTGTGAGCTGGGGTCACACCACAACAATCAAGCCCAGCAAGACAATGAGATAAGCTTTCATTCAAGTGACAGCAACTTCTGCAACCGCAGGGGTCTGCAGGCAAGATTAACACACACATCCACGTGCAGGCTACTGCTGCTACAAAATAAACACACCCCACAACAAAAAAAACCACACGCACCCCACCACTACCAGTTTCTACTTCCAACCACACAATACTTGGATGCTTCAGGAAACCTGTTCTCATGGGGTTCAGTTACTTTCAGAGTAGGTGTTTCTTCAATACTTCTGATTTTGTACCAACCACATGTAGCCATTGCTGCATCCTCCCAGGAAGGCATAAGTTGGCTTCTTTCAGGCAGGGCATTTTTCTAAAGTAGTATTTCCTCTCTTAGAAGAAAAACAAAACACCACAATAATCCCCATGCACAAAACTCACCAACCACACATGAAAACCTTTGCTTCTTATTTGGGTTTCAGTGTTCTTTGAATTACCAAGTTCCTCATGTAGAAATCAATTTTAAAAGCATCACTTCGTATCAACATACAGCAGAGCAGTGCACACAAGTCTGGCTAGCAAAATTTAGGGTTAAGTGTTTTCCTGACAAGGCAATTGCTGGGGCAAGAAGGGGAATGGGTCATTTATACCAACACACTAAGGAAATAGTCAAGTTTTCTACAGTAATTTGTTTCAGTCTGAAAAACATCAGTAGGCAAAACATTAACATCTATACCAAAAAGAATGCCAACTTCCTCCCATATCTGGATTTGGGGCAGCACATAAGTTGCTGAATTAAAATGTGTTAAGTTTTTGGCTGACAAGAGGAGGAAAAAACACACACACAAGTGTTTGACTTCCAGATTTGCATGACTCCTTGTTTCCTGTGGGACTGGACAGCTGGAGAAGAGCCCCAGGACACCTAGAAAGGGTGACAGCAGGCACAGATAGCTCTGGTCTACTATTAAAATTTTAAAAGGATAGTTTCTAGACAAATTACTAGATAAGTAGAATTTTGAGCATTTTCTTCACTTGATTGGTGCATTCCCAAGCAGCACAGAAGTGCTTTCTCCCTTCACTTCCCTTTCTCCCCAGAATTCACCTAAGAAAATAAACAAGCCCCGAGTCATACAAGGACCAAATGCAGTCCCCAAGCATCCTCAGTATCAATTACTCTTTGCTTTTCCAATAAAGCCACAGGAATCAAAAAACTACTCCTGAAGGTGTCTGAAGAGATCACCAAGCCGATGCTTTCCTCACCAGTATTTTTGTGACATGTTATAACCTGTTGCCACCTTAAAAATGCAACAAGCATATTCTCTTTTTCTTCAGTAGGTCACTAATGAAAGGATTGACTTTAGCAGACCCTCAACAGATGCCAGGAGAATCTCACTTTGTCCACAGTGATAACAGATCACTATGCAGGTAAGGCCAACTACAGCCTTCCAGCTGCTGCATAATAGCTTCATCCAGTCCATCTTTCCACAGCTCATCATCCCTAAATCTTCAAAATAGGTTAAAGACATTAACATGAGAATGAGCTCATGCTGAGGGAGAATGCTTCTGGTAATTTATAATCTCAGTTGTGCTCCCAGTGAATTGGCCAATACTTCATATACAACCTTTATCTAAGAACCTCCACAGCAGAGCTTCATAAAAACACTGAAAGATAACAATAGTAAAATTTCAAAAACATAAATTACAGACCCATAAAAGAAGGTTTAAGTCTCATTTGGAAAAGAAGAGGAGCTATAAATTAGAAGAAATACAAGCTCCAGAAGAATACCTCTGTGCTACATTTCACTTCATATACTCAGAATAAATTTCCATTTTAGATGGGGAGGAGAGGGTAGGGAAGGGGAGACATCTGTTTACTTACCTCCCTGAAAAACAGATGCCACAGAACAAACCTAGGGCTTGAAGTATATTTCTTTGTGTGCCTTGCTGGATGGCAAGAGGAACATAATTAACATTAACTCCAAGGCCAAGACATAAAATACCAACATACTAGAAACTGCCCCAAAGGCTTTTTGCTAAGGGCACAAGTAACCATTTAGCAGGACAAAAAAAAAAAAAAAAAAAAAAAAAAAAAAAAAAAAAAATCGAGATTCCTTGGGATCATTTAGCTGAGCCCTGTGAAGAATCCTCTTCTCTACCTCTACTTGGACCTCTAAAGCCAAAGGCTACAAAGCCATAACTTCATAGCTCATGTAGAAATTAGTTGCCTTGAAATGCAAATAGTTTTAAAGCAGCTAAACAGTTTAAACTGCCAGTGTGTGGAAAGAAATCATTATTTTATAGCAATCAGATGTGTTTGAGGTGCTTCAGAGAGCAGTCAGAAAGGCACAATCCCTGTAGACCTTACAATCCAATTAACTTAATTAACCATGTTATTTCCCTAGTTCCTGGTAACTCCTTAAGTCAATGAACTAAGACTTAACAGTGAAGTACATAACTAGGAGCTTTATTGATCATATCTGCACACAACACTGACACTGACTGAACTCCCAAAGTCATAGCTTGCAATAAAACCTATAAAATATACTTCAGTATCAGACTTTCACTTTATTATCCCAAAGTCCTGTGCAGGAAAAGAAGTGATCAAAAGGCAGGGAGTGAAATTTTAATAGCAAGAAAGCAAATAAGTATGGGCTCAATGTTAATCTACATTACAAGAAGCAAAAAAAAAAAAGCAAGCATTACAGTATTACTCAATTTTAAAAATCAAAATTTCCTTTGTTCTTGACTTCTCAAAAAGGTTCCCAGAGTACTTTACAAATGAATAAGAAGGCCAGACTTGCAGTCACTCATTTCTCTACATCTCTCCACACTTCCTGCAGTTACCTAAAGCCCAGAACACGCAAGTAGCTCCTCAGCCCAGACAGAGAAAAAGAGGAGGACAAAGAAAAAAAGCTGCAGGGAATTCGCCTGCAAGACTATTCAGACATCTGCACACAGAGCTTTCACATAAGAGAGGTGCTTTACATCAGGTCCAACCCCATTATCCATCACTACCAGGTCTCCTGGGCAAAGGCACAATCTAAAGGGTCAGCAGGTCAATAGGGAGACCACAGCCAGCTCTAAATACAGGGCACACATCCCCGATTTCACCTCCCAGCACACGAGCGCCAGCTTCTCTTTTCTTATTGTCAAACCCTTCAGTGTATCTTTGCTTACAGCAGTGTGACCACACAGCCCTGTAACATGGCATTGCCACAACCAGTAGCTGGCCATCAGCTCTGAACTGAGCTTGCAAGGCCTCAGCACTGAAGCTCACAAGGCTTCTGTCTGAGCTTTCCCTTCATTTTATTCAATTCATCTGTGCCAACAACTTCTCTAACTGACCTATGGTATCTATGACTTTGTTGTACACCTCTGTGTGGCAGAAGCAGTTTTATATGATGAGCAAAGGTGTGAAAATGACTTAGCAAACAAAAATGGCCCCAGGCAGATCCTAATGGGAGAGGAAGAAACCATCAATATGAATACAGTATTCCCCTTGGCAAGTAACAATTATTCTTCTTCTTTTCCTGTAAGAATTATAGCTGGACTAGTAAGGATTAGACTCTTACATTTTTAGTTGCACTTACAAGAAATCATTGGCTTTTTATATGTAAGGTGTGCTGCCTGTCTCTTCAGTGCAACAGTAGTCACGCACAATGCAGAGCAATGGAAGGCACAAGGGGACCCCTGAATCCCCTTTTCACCAGCTCTTGTCCAGGATGATCTATTACCAGCTCTTAATGACACCAAGGAGACTGTTCATTTTTGAATAGGTCAGTGACTCATCACTTTAACACACTTCCTTCCACTAAAAAAATCAATGAGCTCCTGAAACAGTATTATCTTGGAAGATTGGTGTTTTAGCATCTCACTTACAGGGGAAATAGACCCCCGAGTTCCCTTACAATGCTGGGTCACCACAGTCAGCCATGAAGATGTATTTATTCTTTTGGTGGGATGCAACCACCTCCTGGAAGAGGTTACCTTTTCACAAAGGATTTTTGTGGATGTTGGGCAAGTGTCTGACTTCTCTTGCAATGAAATGGAAATATTATACACTAGAAGAGAGCTGCACTGTTTAATAAACCCATCCAGCAATGGTGCGATCCAACAGACCACCTCCATCCTCCTGCTAACTTGGCTATGTAATTTAGTTTTCTTAGACCCCCTACCCATCCCCAAGTTGTTCTTTTCCACTCTACTTTAAGTTCCTATACAGGAAGAGAGAAATAAATGATAAAAAACAAAACCCTCTTCAAAGAGCTCTACCTCCTTCACTCACATAGCATCTCCCCAAACTATCAGCAACACTCCTCTCATAGCACAGATCAAAGTGTTTATGTTTTTCGATAGGGCCTATTTCACCTCTGACTCATGAGCCTAACACACCGAGTCAAAACTGTTTAAAGGCTTAATAGCTTGCCACTGGCAAACCAACACGACTGGTTAGCAGCAGGCTGTGGAGGTGACAGGTAGATGGGAAACAGGACTCACACACCAACTGTCACATTGGCTTATAGAGGTCATTTATCGAGGAGACCTGCCAGGCTACAGCAAGAAACTCTGAACGAGGAAAGTTGTGGTTGGGAAGTAAAGAAGTGTCAAGAAATGAGTTTACAAAGCTGGGGGGATCACAACTCTAGAGTGTTTTCCTGTCTTGCACTTACTCAAAGTTCAACAGGTCAAATGCTGGACAACCTCACTGTATATAGGGACACAGTTAATAAGGATATTGCACCTACCTGAGGGCTGTGAAAAGCCTCTAGAGTCAATCCACCCTAGAGTTAGATTCACATAATGAAAAATCCTGCACATATTCACATACAGAAGAAATTCCTCAGCTGTTTTAAAACACTACAGAAGTGGCTACCAGCACCTGCCCCTGTGGTATAAGGGCTTCTTTGTCCATGGTTTTCCTTTACACCCTACCGAAAAGCTCCCCCACTTCTCCACAGGGGCTTTGACAGCATGCCCATCACACCAAGACCTAAACACAAAGGATCTGTCTCTGCAGTGCAAGTCAACACTGCTCTCCATAGGCTGCTGAACAGCACCTCCTGCCTACAGCCAGTTGTGTTGACCTGGGTTTCTGTAAGAAACTCACAGCTGTGGAGGTAGATAACAGGGAACCAAGATCCCTCACTCCACACTACCCCAGCTCCCATCTCCATGCTCTCCACCACCACACTGAAACCAAGCTAGCAATTAAACATCATGCCATGATTTTGCAAGAGAGAAAAGTAGCACAGAAAAATGGCACCAAGGATTTTAAGCTCACTAAATACATCACTGGCAAGGCAATGAAGGGTGGTCAGGAAACAGTGTCCCCTTGCCTTGCTGGGAAGCCCTCAGAGAGGAGCAGCTGTTTCAAGCAACAGTCAGGGAAAGCAGATGGGTGGCAGAGGACAGCACTCCCTGGACAAAAGCCACACTTCTTAATTATTCAGAGGCAGAAACTGGATGGTATTTGTTCCAGTGTTGCCTGTCACCAAATTACTCCCAGGCAGTGCATTACCCTTGGCAAGGAGCAGCCCCAAAGCATGGGGGCAGTGCTGGCTGCCAGAACAGCACGAGGTTCACTTCGGAGCAAGCCTGGCCCTGTGAGCTGGAGGCAAACAGCTGCTGCACAGCCGGTCCCCAGGTGAGGACACAGTACAGCCAGCAAGCCTCATCTTACAGTAAGCCCTACAAAACCTAAGCATCACAGCCTGGTTTCCAAATTCATCACTTTCTGATCCCCAGCCCTCTTACCAACAAGCCCCTATGTGAGCACAGTGACAGTGAAGGAATTACATTAAAGTAGAGTAGGATATGCCAAAAGCCAGTTACAATGGCTATTGCAAAAAAACAACCCAGGAGCCATCCTTATACATGGCCAAACACCCATGGCAGGTGAGGGGGGAGGAAAAGAAGAATAAATACAATTAAACAAGCAATACAGACAGCTCAGCTTTGTGTTACATTTGAAATGCAGTCTCCAGAGGCTGAGAAAGCAGCATGACTAACTAGGGCGAATTTTGAAATTCCTCAAAGGCAGGTTGCCTAGATGTGCAGCCAGACCCAGGCTGACAGAAATGCTGCTAACAGCACCTAATTTGCTAGAGGATTATCACTTGATGTAATGGATGGAAACTAGATTAGATAGCTAGGAAACTCACAACATAGATCATTACTGTAGAGGGAAATTTTAGCCACTTCGACAGAACTTTTTTCTAGCCAGCAGAGTGCTGCAATAGATTTGCACCCCTGTGCCAGAAAGACATTTTCTACCATATTTTGGTAATTTTTCCAAATATTTGCCACAGCTGGCAAAATTCTGACTATGAAGAATGTTAAGCAGAAAAAGACAACCATGAAGTTACACTCAGTAACTGCACTTTCAAATCCATTTCAATCTGAACATCAAAACCTTTTAACATGCAGCCATTATCCATGTCCTGCAGACATGAAGACTGGGGCACACAGAGGTTTGCAGACCTGCTTTCTGAGTGGCACAGAACTCCTCAATCCCATTAATTTCAACTGGCAGGGAAAATTCCCCACCACTCTGAAAAACTAAATTATAATTTTATTTTGCTCAAAGCCCTACATTCACTCAGGAACAGAGTTAGGAAAAGGACCAAAAAGCCTGTGGCTCAATCCCCAATACTGACTGATTCCTAAAGTGCCAGCCACACTGGAACTGCTGTAAATCACCACTGGACTACAACCTGGCCTGTTGGGGAACAGAGGAGCTATTTAATGTAACCAGGTGCTATGGCACAAGGTGTTTGGATGGGATGAAAAGGACACAAAGCTCATGAAACATGGAGTAGCAAAATCTGGCCAGTAAATTGAAGCATGCTCACAGCACCAGTATCTCCTCTAAACACACATCATTGGGTTTGCAGCACATTGGAACTTTGCTTTCATTTGAAACAACCTATAGGCAGCACACCAGCATGCTGGCCACAAGAGGTTTTTTCTAAGTCAGTGAAGACTGCCAGCCAAAGAGATCACATATCTCCCCGGACTGAAGGGGAAAACCACAGATAGAATGGCGAAAAGATGATGCTCCCAAGTAGGAAGAGTGAGAGGTAGCACTGCTTCCCTGCCTTGCACAAATCTACCTGCCCTACCATCACAAAAGGGAGGTTCATTAAGTAGTTTTTTATGGATGTGACTGCATGTCCAATACGGAGATTGCCTCCTATTTCAATAGGAAAGGAAGCAAATGAACATTTAATCTAGAAACAAAATATTCCCAATACTGCTCTCTAGTTAGCATTAATACATAGCCCTGAGACAAACTACTACAAGTATTTACTAACTCATCCTCCCAGCTCTTTATAAAGTTCATCCCTTTGTGGCAGCCCCAGGGAATTTTCCCCAACTTCAGTAGCCAAAAGCAATGGATCTGTGCAAGATGGTTTTAGTGAGGGAGCCCCCACTCCTGGAAACAATTTCCTGGAACATACATAGGAAAGACTGAACCTGCATCAAGAAAGCATATTGGTACCAAGTAAGATAAGACTAACTTACCATCATTAATTTCTGTAAAACAGTCAAGGCTGCCTGAGGGTTTGCCTTATCCTCTTTCCCCCCCTGCCCTCTTGTTTCTTTGCATCTCATTTGTGGCTAAGTCTTCAAGACCTCTGGTGGCATGGGGATCCAAACAAAGACAAGCCCTCCTGCACCCTGCTGTGTATGAGTCTATACACTGCTTCTGTGATGACCATTGTTGTTAAACTGGGACCAAAGGTGAGACAGGGGCCTCTGTGCTCAGACACTGTGGATCACCTAAACTTTGCCCCAAGAAGAGAGGAGGTGGTTTTTTAAATGGAGGATAGGAGAAAAAAATCCAGAAGCCAATATCAGCTCCATCCAACAGAAGTCAGATCTCCCAAGCTTGATGTAATCCTTGCCTGTAGTAGCAGCTCCCTCTTGGGTTGTACAAATATGAGGCAATACCCAAATGTAGTCCAGGACCCTTCATTCTCCGCACAGATGAATGAAATGTCACCAAGATAACTGACAGCATCTCAGGTATGAGAAAAGGTGACAACACCTATAATCCAAATAAATACTCAGAATAGCCTCCGACTCTGGCAACAAAGAAGAAGCCAAGGTTAATATAACTGCTAAAACAAAAGCTCTAATGCTTTGTTCAGAGTGGAAATAAAGTTGTTAAGCAAAAAAGTGTGTTACTTCATAAACAACTTGAAGAGAGTGGAATTGAATCTATTTTGTAGCCTCAGCAAGAGGTTTCTACTCATCAAGACACAGCAGTTTAGCTGGCAGGGTCACTGACACCTCTACTTAAATACACAGATAAGACATGAATTGAACCACATCTTAATGCATAACATTTCCTTGATCTCAAACAGCAATCCCTTCTCCTTAAATGCAGAGTGTTCTTGATGCAAAATACCTGAAACTGTCAGAGGGAAATATGTTTGATTGAACTAATTTCCCAGTGGAAGGTAGCTCTCCCAACTCTATCAGTAGAATCAGCAAATTTTGCTGGAGCCAGAAAGCACTTCTGGCTCAAAAACTAAAACCATAATTACTAGATGCCAAGTTTAGCTAACATTAATGAGAGGGAAAGTCAGTAACAGGGAAATCACCATAATTGTAAAATTTATTTGTTTTAGTTATTTAAATTCCTTCATCTTCCAAAGACAAAAGGGGTGGAAGGGAGGGAGGCAAAATGGGAGAAAACAAAAAAGGTAATTCACTCTCTTGACAAAACAAGAGGGTTGAAAAAATCCTAGCTGAAGTTTAAATGGAAAGCTTTATTACTTTTCCTCTCAATGGAAGGAGTCCATGGGAAGATCAAGTATAACTGGACAAAAACGTAAACCCATCCAAGAGGAGATGTTTTATCCCAGGGAGTTGTTCACCCAGGCCAAGCACTACAGAAAAGAAGCTATCATTTCCAACACATGCCATCAGCACTGGATTTATTTTCCAGACCAAATGCTGTCCAGGCTTCAATCCCAGTTTACACCAGTGTCAATCCACAGTAGCTATACTCATTTCAGGAATGCAAACAGATATTTACATGGTGTAACTGCATCGTGCCCAAGATATGCATGCAGGAGCAGTGGGGTCATCACCAGCATTCACCGGAGCAGGAGATATGTGGCCTCTTGGGCAGGTAAATCTTCAGAGGAAAAACACAGCAAAGTTTTCAACTTGCTTTAGACATTACACAAGGCTTTCAGGCATAAATCACTGCTCTGAACCTCAAGGGTTAGAACTACCTCTTAAAAGAGATTACTCCATTTATGTGATGCAGAGTTCCAAAACCACCCAATTCACTGTCTTAGAGCTCATCTATACAGGGATAATTTCAATAGAGCTATACCCTGATAAATATTCTACTATACTTACACATCTGTAAATTCACTTTTGTTACAAAAAAAGTAATTTTATTCCACTGTAGTGAAGTGACATAACTAAGAAAGTAATTTTATTACAAAATAGAATACCAATAGAAAGGCTACACAGTTTTAACCACATAAAGAGATAACTGGGCATAGAGCACGTGCCCTGGTGGAAAGCCATCCTTTAGCTATCCCTACACAGCTCCTCTGCACTTCTGTCGATTTAGAAGAGACATCCAGCAAACGAAAGAAAGGCAGAGCAAATCATTCACCTCTTACACTTGCCACACATTTTGGTTTAACCTGAGCAATTTTCATTGCAGTGCAATACAGAGCATCAGAAGACCTCAGTCAGCAGCTGCAATCACAGCTCAAGACTGGAGCAGTTTCAACGACATGTCTATTTCCTTGGAATTGTACATGAGCTTTTCCGCTACACTTGGCATGAGCCCATAGCAACACCAACAGGTCTGGAGAAAAACAAGCATGGACCAAATCCAGATCTGGCAATTCTTCTCACTCTGAAATTCTTCTGGCTACCACAATTCATGGTTTCCATCAAGGTCTTCAGCTTCCTGAAAGGTTCCCCCACACACTTTCAAACCTTGGCACTTCTAAAGTGAGAGCATGCCAAACCACTGCAGCTGATGCATCTGCTCAGCACCTAGCATCATCACTCAATACTGCTAATAAAAACTCCTTTGCAAGAAGCCCTACAGAGCATAACAGCTTAAGCAAAAGCAGAACTGCGTGATGTCCGTACAGCTTCATAGGGCCAAATTCTGTCAATACAGGATCTCATACAGGTTGTAGAATCTAGCAGACCACATCAAAAGCAAAACAACAATCAAACTGTGCCTTTAATCAAATTCCAACAAGGCTTTAGAGTCATCCTGCAGAACCCATATGGCTCCCTTGCTAAGTTGTGCAGGACTTCTCAATCAGAGCTAAGTTTTTGATTGCTGAAGCAAAGGATCAAAAGCAGCAGCCCAAACGCACCACAGCGTGACAGTGTGACAGCCAGTGAGGAAGAGAGCAGGCAAGCAGAGTGCTCAAGTGCAGCTATTACTCCTTCACTTGATGGGTTACCAAATCCACATCAACATATTAATGAACGAGAAAGACCCCATCAAAGTCTAGCAGGATTTGCTCTGACTGTCCCATCAGTTTGATGAATGAACATTATCCCTTAAACATTACTGCCACAGCCTTCAAGCAATCCTAATTCCCCACCACACTTCACTGGAGGGTCAGAACCCCCATTTCTACATTTTGCTTAAAAGCAGTGGCCTGTATAATGAGTATTACCAACAAACAGCAGTCCATAAATTCCTGAGCACTACATGTGCAAGTCCTCATCTCTGATGGAACTTGGACGCACTGTAAAGTACCCGTGTCGCACGCAGGAATACACTAATGCACTGCATTCAGCAGACAGACATAATAGCCCTTCAACCACAGAGCACTTCAACTGCATACTATGTAAGTGACAGCTATCCAGTTACAGTTCTTTACTGAAAAATTAAGTGCCAGTACAATAGAACATGTAGGTTTGGACAAAAGGACTTTGTAAGGCAGCATATTAAAACTGAACAGACTCAACCTGGCTCTGAAAGATGGCCCTAAGACAACTTGATAAATACAAAAACCTCCTTTCCGAATGACCCAACTGTTCTTGCTACCTGAGAAATAAGAGCAAGTACATCATTCTAGGTGTCAGAATAGTTCAACTGATTTCAAGTTATGCACACCACACAGTCTGCAAGATCAAAACGTTTATGAGGAAGTGAACAAAAGACAATTTGCATTATTTTTAACAAGTTACTCTATTTTAGTTATTCCACACAATTTGTGCATACCACAAACAACATGGAACTCAATGAAAGATCTTCTGATTTTCTGCTAATCATGCAAAACCAGCAAATTTCCATCTTATTGGGATTTTTCTCCTGATGTGTGTGGTTAAATAAAAAAGAATTCCATTTCCAGTCATAATCATAGTTTCACAGCTATGGAGCAAAACATTCTGGTACACTGTTCTGAGGACAACATAAAAAGCTGATGTCTATAGCCCAGCTGTTATAAATCCCTTCAAGGCAGACTGCTGTGATATTTTTACCTTCCCATTATAAAAATTTAAAATAGTTCTGCCAAAACCATGAAAAAAAAAGCCCCCTTCTAATTTTCCCCAGGGTCCCACTGCTGCCAAACTGCACCTGCAGCAAGACAAAGCAGGCAAGAAAGGGAGATCCTGCAATGGGTTTTTACTCTGTTGCCCTCATTCTGCAAATCAACCTGCTCCATGAAGGATTTCCCGTTCCCCAGGCACCACAGGACACCTCTGCCCATAGCTGCACAGCAGCAAAATGCCCCTATATGCTCCTACAGCTGTTTCCAAGGTAACCAGCACGCAGCCATATACACGGGAAAGAAGCAAATAGCAGCAACACAGGCCTGCAGTACTGTCACTTTTTGGAGCAAGTCTGAGTTGTCCCTTTCCCCCCCATACTCCTTTCCAGCTGCCTTATGATTCTTGAAAGGGGCAAGTAACTCACTTCACATTTTATAGTCCCATTATATCAGTCTTAAGGTTTGGGTTTCATTTTCTGGTTTGGGGCTGGGGGGAGGTTGGCATTAAATTGGAGTATTAAGGCAAAAGTCAATTTTTCTGATTTTACTGAAGGAAGATCGTCTGAGGGAGGAAGGGGAATTATGCCAACCACCTAAATTTACACTCAGACTCTGTATTCCCTCCCAGTAGAAGCAGAAAAATGTCTCAGGTTTAACAAAAGATATCTGCCCACTACTGTGACCCATGTTATACAAGTCATATGCCTCTAGATAACGCTTACTTTCATCAGTTAGTATAAAAACATTCCCACCACTCTGTCTGCAGATATAGTTTATCCTTTCTAGGTATTCAGTTTCCACATCCACTCAGATGTGCCAAAATCCCCAGAGACTTTCCCACCTGCCTACATACATTCATGCTCCCAAAGCAGAAATTAGTCTATGCTTCTTTTGCTACTGACAGCCTAGGAGCAGCAAGAATATAGTCCAAACCCCACAGTCCCCACATAATGGACTGCAGCAACAGAGGGAAAAGTGGGATGGGAAAGCATCTGGCATGGCCACCTCTTTCTCTCCACTGCCTCAAGAAGACTGACTATTAGGGAGGTAAATCAGCCTCAGACCTGGCCACACAGCTCCATATACACAGAGATGAACAGATACGCTCTAATCTCTGCTCACAGGTCAGAGACAACCCCACAGTTTCACAGAGAGAAGCAAAACAACCCCCTCACTTGAGAGTTGCAGGGCTGTTATCAACACAGGCTAGAGGGAACACATTTTCCATCAAGAATTCCCAAGGCATAAACATCAATTTTTTGTTGTTTGTTGGGGGGTTTTGTGCATGATACAGGAGTGGCACGTCCCATGTACAACCCTCTTGTGGTGGGGAACAGCAATATGTTACAGAAAGGCCATTTCTGCACCCTGGTCAGGAATCACCCACACCCCCCAAGGGATAGAAATTCTAAGGCAAACCACACATAAGGAAACTTACTGTGGGTGGTGATTTAAAATGGCAATCATACTTCATTACAGTTGATTTACATCTTGCACTGCCCTATGTGACTTACCATGGCTGACCTTTTGAGTACCAACTTGTGATTAATGAAGCTTCCAACCTGGCACTGAATGGCTGCAAATTGCAAGAGATGCTCATCACATTATTGTTCGGTAACCAAAATACACCACTCTTCTAATCAGAACTCTGCTCTTGCTGAACCCCAGGACATTTCCTTTGGAAACTTGAGTACTGCAGTCCTGAGAGGAAATTAACATGTTCTTAGACCACAGCAAGTGCCTGTGGAAGAAGCTCCTCAGCTTAGATATCTGAAACAAAACCTACCTCTTCTGCATAGCCGTGGAGATGCCAACAAGGCAGACATAACTTGTTTTGAATAAGGAAAACCAGAAGTCAGTATTTCTTCACAGACTTGATTGGAGGTTTGCTTGCAACAGAACCCCGCAGAGATTTCCTGGCAATGTCATACATGACATGATGTGAAACCACCTCTAGCATCCAGTTAAACCCTGTACCATACCTGTTAACTCTGCAGTGCTACAAAAGCATTATGAAATATAACTCTACAGGGGTGGCAGAGAAGGTATGCTGTGATATGACCATCACACTAGTTGCATTGGGGAAAGAGAAAAAAGTTGCCTACAAACTCAGAACAATCTTTAGCAGGCATATACCTCCTCCTCCACGCAGCACATCAGCTCAGCACTGCGAGATTTATTCCTCCAGATAAACCATTTTGTGATTAATTGAAAAGCATCTTCCAAAGACCAACTGCTCTTGGGCCATCCATGGAATCAGATGGAACATCTCTACAGAAAATACCCAATGTACTTGAAGGGATCCACACTGATCAGAAACTCCCTGCAGTGCTGGGAATTAAGTAAAAGGGAAGGAACGTGAGGGGGAAACACAATACCCAGAGACAAGAGCCAGTACATATGTATGAAGTCACAGAGAAAGTAACCTGGCAAACGCTAATCCAGTACAGCTATTCATCAAGAGCTTGCTGCCATAAATGTTTTCTAAGGCCCCTAAAGCCATCCCCAGTCCAACAGTGCCAGAGCATCAGTCAGCTGCAGCAGGGCAGTGCTACAAAGCACTGCACCATAACAGGGCTGAACTCACACTCACAGGTCTCAGCATGTCAAACAGCGGATTGATTTACTTTTTTCCAGGAAAAGATTTTTAACAGCTCTATCTCATGTGGCTAGAGTCTCCAGGTGAAAACCACCATCCCAGAGGGGTCCAACATCAGAAAGATGGTGTTCTTCAAAGCAACAAGAGCAAGGAAACAGCATCAGAAAGGCTCAGCAGCTTAATGACTATGTCCTGACACCTTACAGGGCATCTAAGAGCACAATTTTTCTTCACTCTTACTAACCAGCAGGACCAGAGAATGTTGCATTACTCATACCAAGTGATGCAACAGTGCCACTTCAGATACTTGGTAAGTCTGCTTACCAGTGCACCATCTAGAGATGCAGCCAGGGAAGGGATGCAAAAGAAAACCCTGCCGTTAACTGCTTTCAGCAAAGCAGCTCAGGTTAGTAAGACACACGTTCCTGCTTACTTCTGCCCATCCCAGATCAGGTCGTCCACCTGGCTCTTATGAGAGCACCTGAGAACAGCACTTCATGCCGAAGAGGTAACTTTCCCCACCACTCTCAGCCCTGTTCATCTACAAACCCAGGAGCCTGAAAGAAAGGTTCAAACCTCCCTTCTGCTGTGCCACCTTGTGGAGGTCTTCTCCTGACTTCTATGAGCTGCAGGTCCAGAATTTATTTAACATTACACTCTTGAGCATGTAAACAAAATAATTCATAGTCACTGTGAGCAACAGTGAGCAGCACAATAGGAATCAGGCTGCCGCGACACGTCCTCTGTGCAATTCACAAACCCTTTAATCCGCAGCTGGAGTTGGGCACTAGGAAAAATTACCAGCTGAAAACAGCAGCACCAGTAGCTTTAAAAAGTTAAGAGCTCGGATGCTGCAAGCCCCTCTAAATATCCAGAGAGGGTCGCGCAGCCACCTCTCGCTCAGACTTGCCCCCACCTCTTAAAGGCGGGGGGAGGGGGAAAAATAAAGACCAAGCAAGCCCGGGGGTAGAAGGACAGATTTGCTGCAGCAAAGTTTACCGGCACGAAGAGCATCCCCCTCCAGCCTCTTCCTTCGCGGAGCTCCATACCCGCAGAGGATAGCCCTCCTCCCAGGCATACCCCCGGCCCTCCAAAAATAAAATAAACAAAAAGCAAAGGCGAGGCGGAGGGTAAATCCGAGCCCCTCCATCCCTCTTTCCCCGGCTCACCGTCCTCCTGCATCCGCTGCAGGCACAGAGCGAGGCTCTTCCTCCAGCCCGGCATGGCGGCGGGGGCAACGCTGCCGCCCCCCGGGACAGCGGCACAGCTCTAGGGACCCGGGGGGGCCGGCGGGAGCGGCGCTGTCGAGCGCGGCCGGGCTCCCCGGCGCTTTATTGCCGGGCGATGCATGCGGCGGCGGCGGCGGGGCGGGGGGAGCGGAATGGTATGGAGCAGCACTGCCCGCCCCCGCCTGCGCACAGCCCCCTCCGCCAACGACGAGAGAGCCAGAGCCGGCGCGGGAGGTGTTCGGGAAAAATTATACGTGTGTTTGCGTGTACATGTATATATATATATATAGTGTGTATTTTTTCCTAGTGGGGTCTGCTTAGACAGCCTGGGCCCGGCCTGTGTTGAACACCGGGCTCTGACCCGCGCCGGCGTTTCTGCAGGTCTGCACTGGCAGCTGATTCTGAACAAATACACGCACAGAGAAGGTGTGGAGAAAACACTGCACCTGTTCCTCATTCCCTCTACAGCTCTAACCTGGCGCTGCTCCCCTTCACCAGCGCCAGGTGCACGGCATACTGTGCGGTGTGCACCGCGTTCTCCGTAAATTAAAGTCGCACATCACTCAGGGTGATCTACTGCGTCTTTTCCACAGCCACTTGCAAGCAGGTGAAGTGCAGGGAGGGATGAAAAGCATCTTTCTAATTTCTTACTATTCTAGAGGTCTCAGTGCTTTTACACGGACACAAAGGAGATGTTTATTACATGTGCCAGAGTATTCATGGTTTTAATTTCCTAGGGGCAACATATCTCTGCAATGACTAGCAGCTTTTTTTGCTCTTCATTAGGCCTTTTATTAGCTGGCTGGTAGGTCTCGCTCTGTATCTCTGCCTTCCTTTGTGAGAGTGATAATATTACGTGCCTTGTCTGCTATTATCTAAAATATTATGGCCCAATCTCTGCCTCGGATAGCATGAGCTAATTTCAGTTTCAGAAGGCTAGCATCTGACACCACACAGACAGGACAGGCTGTTTGGGATGCCGAAGGAACACATCCATCTAGATGCATCCATATGTGCTTCTGCTTAATTTTCAGACCAGCTTTTCTGTTCCTACCTAAATGAAAAGCAGTTGTCATAGGACAGCCAAGCACCCTCCATTCTCTGCCTGAAGCTCACATCTGAGAAGTATTTGCCATTTTGGGTGCTGGCAGCCAGGTATACGGGGCAGATAAGCGTGATAGAGCATATGCCAAGCTGGGCAGCAGGAGTCTGGAAAACTCTCCACTACCTCTCCCAAAGGCACCTGTGAGAAAGACTGCCTGAAACAACCTTCTGTAGCTTTGTACACGTCCAGGGAGAAAACCAGTTTCTGCAGAAAGGGGCTGAAAGCCAAAACCTACAAAAGCCCATTACTTTGTGGGAGTCTGAAGGGATAAGTATCCTAACTGAGATATTTAACATTATGTAACTTTAACTCATAAACCCCTGAGGACAGCCCTCTTCATTTAAACATAAGTCTACAATACTGCAGAGGGCAGACAGTGGCAGGCAATGCCTGAGAACTGCATGAGAGGTTCCCACCACAGCAAAGAAGAGCAGTACTGTACAGGCTGACTCCCTTACAAATTTCAAACCATTCCTTACAGACACCTGGAGCAATCACTTGTAAGAGGGACTTCTCCAGGACCATTAGCAGCAGGAGCACTTCTATAGCTCAGACCAAGAATATCCCCCACTAATAGTGCAGAAAAAAATCACAGAAACAAAAAGTATTTTTGACCACATTTACCATTAGAGTGAGTAGGGATTTACTCCTCACCCAGCTTCAACTTCTTAAAGAGCTCCTTTCTTAACACTAAATATGGCACTTTTCTGCAGCTTGGTCCTCAGGGGAAAATGAAGCTGTCTGCAATTTCACAGCAAATGTACTTGATGCCTTTGGGACTTGCCACAATCACAGCTCTGGATTGGATTAGATCACAGCAGTGCTAACTTGTAAGAAGTTGGTGGTGTGCACCAGATATTCTAGCTGACAGCAAAAATGAAGAGCATTTTAGAGAAGGACTAATCTGAAGCCAGCATACATCCTGGTGGAAGGAGATGGTGCTTGTTCAAGAGTTAAAACCCAGCACACGGAGTCAAGCACTGTTGAGTTATACGACTGACTCAACCACCCACACAGGCAAATGGACTGCCCTTTCTGTGCCTTAGTTTCCTTAGATGCAATTTATAATTGCATGATGATATTCAGATTCTGGGTATTAGAAAAGGATTCCCAGAAAAGTGACCTTTATTGTTCTCACTTTGCTCTCAGGAAAACTATTAAGAGTCTGAGGAAAACATGGTATAGAAAGGGGCTTTTAAAAGTAAGGTAAATCAACACATTTTGTAGCTAAAAGCTCATCTGTTTTTGCCATCTACACTGGCTGATCTCATAAAAGATGCTTTCCCTTGAATCTCTTTAGACCATCATCACTACAACAGTGCTGCTTTTAAAGGATATTGCTGCCACAGAAATAATTAAACATAGAATATTATAAAACATAAAAATAGCGAACACATTACTAGCTGAAAATGTAGCTCAGGGTTTTTACAATTGAATTTGACATGTACATTATTGTAAAAAGAGCTAATGCTAGTGTGGTGAGATATTCTCAAGCATTCCACGTTAGCCTAACTTCACTACTCACATGGGAAACTGTACTCGAGAAAACAAAACATACCTAAAAATACCCTTAGTGAATTCAAAAGCAGAATCTATACAAGTACATCTTTGGGGAGGAGTCATGGAAGGATATTTCAAGCAGTAGGAAGTCCATAGGAAACCTCAGAATTGAATACCCACACCCCTGAGCAATGTCCAGTTGTAGGATTTTAGGCACCATCGTGCCTAAACTGCCACAACTTTAGGAGGTGCTGCTGTCCTCCCACTCAGCTGCACCATCCTGCAGAAACAGTTGTCAAGACAGATTTTTGAGGCGGAGATTCCTCTTCAGCCCGTACCCTGAAACAGGACAACCTGTTTTCATCAGCTGGTGACTTAACTGTGCTCTGTGCATTGAATATGTCACCAACTGGTGGTCGTTGCCCCACTCAGAACAAAACTGAAGAGGATTGGCTGCTTTAATGAAGAACCAGTCTCTCTTTCACCTACTAGGCACATAGAGTGGGACAGGGAAGAGAAGGCATAAATCTCTGTTGCAACACAACATCAGGACGAGTTTGTTTCACTGATGACTGGTACACTTCCACTTGTATGCAGCTGTGTGTTCCATAACCCACAGACAGCAGTGTACAGCATTGAGATCACAGAGTTTAAAAATAATCCTGTCATGGTAGAAAGTAAAGGCAATTTTTAAATGGAATATCTTCATTTTGCTATCACCACAAGAGGTTGATTAGTAGCAAGTTTACTTGCTAATCCAACCTGGTTCTATCTTGCTTTAAACTCAGAACAAACAGTTTACTCATTGTTATTTTCTGCTTCTTGTTAGGAACTTCAGGGCATACATTCATACTATGGACTTGTGCAGAAGTGCCCATGTCCAACTAGGTTTTGAAGTCTGGAAGCAATCTGTTATTCTGCCTCTTCTAGGTAATACTCATTTCTCTGAAAGGCTGAATACCTTCTAGACAGAGAGAATTTGCTTGGATTTCACTGACCAAGTGTAGTGATACTGTGTGACACAAGTATACACTCCATTTACAGACACCTTGAGGATATGGTCACTGTTGTGCTCTGTTCCTGCTGGAAGGGAGCTCAAGTGGTTCTGCACCTCCTTCCTTGAAAATTACAGCATAAACATGAAGGGGCTCAGACCTGTCCCTCATCACCTTCCAAAGTCAGCTTCATTCTGCAAGATCCCTCCAAAGTAAGTGTACAACAAGCTCTGAGCACTGAAGCAGTGAGACTGTCTGCCAACTAGAAAACCCAGTGGTATGAGACATCTCCATTTAGCTCTCCTCCTCCTGCAACATCACTGTCTCAGGTCTCTTCTCCTGTGCACAAGGCTTGTCTTTGCTGGGCTGATGCTAGTGCCAAAGCTTTGGGTTTGTTTCTTTTGAGAGTTCTTAAATGTAAGATGCTGTTTAGAGCAAATAGCAAGCACTAGACAACTTTTCTGCCAACAACACTAGACTGGATGTCCACCTTGTGTTCTCAATCTTGTCACTTACTGCCTACCACAGAGATTCTCCAAATTTACCTACCAGTGATCCAGCAACACACAACATGGTGCTGGGAGGACTATACAGAATAACAAGACAAAGCCAGAGAAGCTTTGCATCTTCTTCACTTCTTGCCCAAAACCATCAGTGTTTAAGCAAGACTCAGAGGTCTGTGCCTCTTCCCCTACTAACGTAGCATTTAGGGTCAAGCAGCACCCAAAGCTCCACTGCAGCTGCAGCCTATTGATTCCCAGGCTACTGAGGCACGTGTCAGAAACTCAATACACTGAGGTGACCGTGTATGTTATGTGTTATTCTGTGTACCCTTCAAATCCAAGCAGCCACACAGAGCCTGAAGCACTGGCAGCTGACACACTTGCTTAATACTGTTAATATTTGCTTACAAGTGTACAATATAAGAAAGAATGCCCTTTGGTCCCATCCTGTATTAAAGCCTCTTCAGGGTGGCCAGGGGACAGCTTTGGGTTACTGTGAAAATGCTATGTGGTTTGGACTGTTATTTAGGAAGACAGAAGGATTTAAAAACAAGCCTGAACTTTGTCACAGCAATGCAAGAGCCACTTTTCTAATTTGTGATTGAAGATGCTCTTGCTGGAAACACATTCTTTACCTTTCAAAATGACTTTCAGGACTC
This sequence comes from Galbula dea, assembly GCA_013399015.1. Lineage (NCBI taxonomy): Eukaryota > Metazoa > Chordata > Aves > Piciformes > Galbulidae > Galbula > Galbula dea. The sequence goes on from VWZX01004927.1 coordinate 2,342,331, forward strand.
TCCTCTTTCCCTTTTTCACTTCTGTTAATTTCTCCTTTACACACACACTATCACTCCTCTTCGATACACAGACAGCATCACTAATAAAACATCACCCATTTGTACGACATCCAGGGGTTCACCTTCATGGAGTCAATAATCCTCTCAAGCCAGAACAGAACACCATTTACCCACAGTAAAGATCCCCATACAATCCCACTGCTATATAAAGGTTTCCATTCCAGGCATTCACCTAGAAGCAAGATTTGCCTCTGGCTACATAATGTATAGCCTCTGCTCCACATTGCACAGGTGCCTTAGGGAAGTTTTACAAATCACTGAAGTGAAAGAGTTATCAGGTACAGGATAGTTGGCTCTACATCACCAAGAGCCTCAGGTATCAGACAGACCTCAGCCTGGGAAAGTTTCCAATTAGGACATGCTCTACATGCTTTGATTTTCTGATTGACAAACCTTTCTGTACGGGAGAAGATCTCTAAGCTGTCCCTACACTCACAGACTGCATCTCTTGATTACCAGCTGTGCAAGTGAAAAAAAAAGATGCTCACCTGGGATTTGTCATTTCTCCCAGGAATAGCTGAATGTCTTTTCACAACAATGAGAGGAATATGTAGCAGAAGTTCTTCTGAGCTGTTTATTAACGTTAGAGTACTATCTGCCATGCCAAGAACTCCATCTACAACTACACTGGATGGGAAAGTAGGACAAGACCAGCCTTCCTAGGTGCTCAGGGCAGCTACTGGCAGCTTTCACTCTGACTTGTTTGGTCCTGCTGATCCTACTGCATCCAGACCTCATGAATGAGGACCTGTGCTATACAAGTTTGTGAGGTGAGTTTCAGTTGTGCATCAGCGGCAGACGGCTCAAGACATGAAGGTGGGCTTGAACCCACCCTTCATTCATACCATGGTTTCAGGCTCCCTCCTGAGCTTCCCTTAAACCAGACCTGGCATTATGCACCTGTCTATTCCACCAAAAGCCACTCAGAACTACTGCACTTGATAGTAAGCAGAGAAACACTATCCATCCATCCCTCAGTAAGGAGCATCAGCTTTTGCATCTCATAAAGATTACTTCCAAAATGGCCACAAGATAAAATTCAATGGTTTTCTTTTTTTCTGGCTGGTGAACAGAAGCACTTTGAGAAGTAAGCAGGGGACAGAAAGCAACACTACAGCTCTGTTAACATACATTAAAAGCCATTGCTATGACTGTCTGGCTTCTTCGTCCTTCTCATGGTGACCCAGCTCTAGCCATCAGTAACACATTAATGACCACAGTCTATTTCAGATCAGAGAAGGAGGCAAGACAGTTGCAAATCATTGATATCGATTTGTGGCCTTGATGGAAACACTCTGTACATTCAAAGGCGATGGGAAAAGACAATAATTGCCATGTCAGTGTTCTGATCTCTCCCAAACTAGCTGGGGAGAAAACAAGTACTTTGGGGGCAAGAGTTAAAAAATGTAAAGTCCTCTTCACTTCCATGTGGTGTAAGCTCCCTCCTTCAGTGTTTCATGAAATACCAGAATTTACATTTTGTACAGCTCCTTGGTATAGCTGAGGAGTTGCTTGGCACTTATCAAGGCTTTAATAAAGCAATCATTGGACTTTTGCCTGGTGTAGTTATTCATTTTGAAGTATTATTCTAGTTCTCATTCCACTTGTCTGTATTTGACTAATGATAGCAGTGCCACACACATTTCCAAGCTCTCTGTATACAGAGACTCAATATTTCTTCTCTCAATTATTTCTAAAATAACATCTATAATCACTCTAAGCGCTCTTTTGTGATACATATAGCAACACTTCGGTGCCTTCTGGGCTTCTATTTTAAGTAACCTCTGTATCAAGAGGCCTGGCCTGGGGGGTGGAGTCCTTTTCAACAACAGGACAGGAATCACTCAGGCAAAAGAAATGTGGATTTCCTTAGGCTGTGTGTTTTGGTGTCACTGCAAAGCTGACAGCCCTTCTGAAGAATTTCTTACCTGTTTAACCTACAGCCTAATCCCTGCCAAAGCCATTGTCAGCTGTTAGTCTGGAAAGGTGCCAGCCACTATGCTCACACTACTTAGTGTACAAGCACTTCAGAGAGCTGGCCAAAGCAGAAGCCAATACTTGAATCCCACTGAGTCACACAGGAAAAAAACTGGCAGCCTGAAATCCAGGGCCAGCTCTTCTTGCAGTGCTGGGTTTGCCTCTTGTCTTATTTCTCACCTAACGTCAGATGTACAAGACTGGAGGAAGGGCAAGAAGACAGCAATTTGTTCCTCAAATGCCAGAGTGATGACAGGGAACCGCAGGGGGAGACGCTTGTTAACGTAAGGTAACCTCTGCTAAGTGCTCGCAGCACCACCGAGATAGGAACTACGTGGCTGCAATAGCAGTCTTGTACTGCCATCTACCGCAGTGAGATCCCGCTACCGGCACGAGTGACAGCTCCGTGACGTTGCTGCAGAAGGAAGCTGGGAGCGAGCTGCCAGCAGCCACCCCTTTCTTCCCTAGGGGCTCCTATCTCTTTTCCTGGGGAAGATTTTGCCGTACAGACTTTCGAGCATCTCCTCAAACTTGCACAATCCTCAACTGCTTTATCCAGAAAGACAACTTGCCTCTTTCCTTCATGTTTTGGGGGCAATTGATGAGACGATGGATAGTGAAAGGGTAAGTCTAACTGTTGAAAATAAAGAAGGAACCAAACTAGAATGGGTGAAGGCTCTGAGCTATGGAGGTTTGAGGGGAAAGTCCCGTGGTTCTAAAACGTCTACAGCAGCTTTTTCACTACCAGAATATCAGAGAAGGAATATATAGAGGGAGGATAATTTTGTTCTCTTAATAAAATAATGATAGCTGCCACTTAGCCATCTAAGCAGGCATATGGTAGATGACTGATAGGTAACCAGAGCCCATATGGTAGAGAAACCCCATACCCAACTATGCTGATTTAAATCTCTCTGGTTCATCAAGGTAAAAAAATGACCATATGCCAGAGATATGTCCTGCCCAAGTATACAGTTTTAATCATTCCTATGCATCATGAAATCACTCAGAGCCAGAATTTGCTTGTTTATTCCAGTTCATTTTCTGCTCAGTGTCAAGCACTAGACCCAACATAAACAGAATGGTTGCACTGGGGATGACGTCAAGTCTGCATCTCACAGCACAATTCACAACTTAAGGATGATTGTTAATCAACAAAACAAATATTTTGTAATATAAATGCTTGTTCTTAAAACTCACACATTGACATTTCAAGCCTGAGAAGACAAATGAGAAAACCTCAGGCTAGCTTTCTGTGGTACTAAGGAAAAATCTTACTGCTTCATGCTGAACTGAAACCCCAATCAGTTCACATTTTAATGACACCTTTCTATATATGTTTAAAAAGCACCAACAACAATCCAATGGTATTGTGCTAGGACTAGTAAATATAAATCATCTCCCCTCCTCCAAAGTAGCACAACAACTGTGCTACAGGACTCAGACTCCTGCCACCACATCAGAAAACCTGATTTCGCTGCCATGAGCCTGATGGTTTAAAATAACTCAGCTCAAATAGTGGGATATAAACAGGAACATTTTACAAGCAGTGAAGGTGATACAAATACAGTTCACATCATCACCCTGACACTAAATGAACATCAAAACCAGCGTTTAAACTCAAAGCTGGAAAGTAGCTTCTTTGGAAAAGTTACAGCTACAATGAGCATCTGTCTATCTACCTGACACAGTCAATAGCCCAGTGTTTTCTGTATAAGAAGAAAAACAGAGCATGAAGTAGGTATGTGAGCTTTAAAGTTCCCAACTGTTATCTTCTGCTGGATACCTTTAATAGGCAGAATTTTACCACTGCAAATGCTGTAGCTGCTAGACCAGGTATCTGATTAAAAATAGAGCATTTCTGCATTAAAGTAGGCATGCATTCACTAACAATATCCTCATGGAGATCTGGAGCAGTACTTTGGAAGAGGATCAGATTTAAAGGTGAAAATATGCTTTCTAATGGGAAAGCTGCATCGTTGTTTGGGGTTTTTAAATAAAAAGTCACAAGTTTTGGGATAGATCCTGCAGCTTCAGCATTATCAATGAGTAAAAAAGGAGCATTGGACCCACCCATTCTCATGAGCATCCTCTAGACTACAGTCTCCCCCTTCACTATCATATACCCTTCTTGCCTTACCTCTGTCCTGCACTCTCTGCAGACAAAAAAAAAAGCTCTTCCTCCAGCCTGGCATACCAGACCTAGAAACAAAGAAATACAAGTCTGTAGTGCCTTGAACAAGCTTGCAGATGTGTAGCTGGAATAAAAAACCCAGCTTCTTTACAGGGCTACACCCTGACAGAGAGGCAAGTCCATCTGTGCTTGCAAAGATAGGAAAATCCTGCTTCATGAGAAATCCTGACTGTGAAACATCCAGGCTGCATTTTGCTGCAGGGATGGAGCAACTTCACGTGTCCACTGTGAAAGAAACAGATGGTGAGAGAAGGATGGACAGATGAATGGAAAAATCTCAAGAAACCGTGCAGTTTCTTACAGGGCATGTTTGTCTTTTATGCAAGCCACACAGAAGCCACAGAAAACAATATATTCACAACACAACATAGTCCATTAGCTTAGTGTTCCTGTTCAGAGAATGAAAATATCCACAGCTGCCTCCAGTGTAATTGATAAACCAGTTTTCTTTGGAAGTTGCTTATTTCTTACATCTCCAGTTTAGAAAATGTATGTATTTATATCCCTTATTACAGGAAAATGGTGAGAAACCTATTCATCTTTTGAACTGTTACTCCATTTTTTTTCTTGTGCCTGTCAGACCTAAGAAAACACACACATGTTCCCCCAAAGAGGAAGAGTCATCATATAAATTTTCATCACAGCTTGCTAAAATGCATAGTAAAAAACTCATGGCTATCAGTAACAGTTTTCTAAGCTAATTCTAGTTGCAATAACTTTGCAGATGATGCAGATCTGTTGCAAGATGGCATTAAGCCTATTTTTGATCTAAGTTGTTGGATGTTCTTAAGGAATCCCTACTTCATAGCTGTATTTGAGAGGAATTACAATTTCTACAAAAGTAGCACATAACAGCACTCCTTCTCCCACAAAACATGCAAAGAGAGGACAATATTGTTGACACAAGAAATTATTTCAAGTGTGGTATAAAACTGTACATAAAATACAAGTTCCCATAGAACAGGACAAAGCTACTTTAGATCTTATTTCAATTTAGCATTAAGTCACCACCAGATTTGTCTTCTGTGTCCATTTTGTAGTATGCAAGCAAAAATAAGCTAGCATGAAAACAATCTGGCATTGCAGCTTGTGACCCAAGAGACAAAAAAAATTACAGCCACATTGTGCCAGAAAGAGGTTACAAACGCTATTCTTATGCACCAGCTCTGGTTTTAACTGTCTGCCTAGGATCATGCAAAAACACACCAAGCATTTATCAAAGAATCACAATTTTTCTCCTAACCTGCACAACTGCAATTTACATACCCAAAATTTTAACTGTTAGTCTTCCTGCAAAAAAATTATCCATAGTGTCCATAATTATTATAGTGTCCACCTAGGCTTTCTACCAAAGGGATTTTGGTATGTTCATTTGCTTAGCTGAAGTAATTCAGTGCTTCTGTGAAGGAAATGCTAAAATACAAAAATCTAGGGTATGCTTCAGGTGCCTTTAAGAAAATATACAGAAGTAAAAAAAAAAGATATACTGGGACTTTATCTTGGGAAGAGATGTAATCTTTATTATGAAGGAAAGAAACATTTCTGGATCTCTCATGTTGCAAGAATTAGTTTGCAAACAGTTTTGGTTTTGGCTTCATGTATACTAAGTCTTTAACAAACAATTCAACAAACTAATATTCTAGCCAAGCAAGCATATGCAAATTACAGAAAGAAAAAAGCCAAAACCAAACCAACCAACCAAAAACCAAAAGAAAAACCCAAAACAATCCAAAATGACAACAAAACACTAGAACCTTGCCTTGTTTTAAAAATTTCTTTCCTTATACAGTGACTTCTAAGATGAAGAGCTTGGGAAACAAACAAAATAAAGTACTTTCTCCAAATCTCAGAGAAACATCCATAAGTTGCCTTATGTTGAGTAGCTATAAAAGTGTGTGAGGACAGAGGAACAGAGTGCCCTAGCACCAGGGCTTATCTCACAACATGTCCAGTTGTTATTTGCCCATGGTTTTATTTCATTGTAAAGCCAAGGTGCAGTAATCAAGCTAGGACATCAAACCCTTACAGTAGGATGAAACCTTAGTGTTTGTGATAAGAGAATCAGTCTCAGAACAGCAAATTCCCCAAACACCAACATAGTTTGGTTTCAGGCTCCTATAAGCCTAGTTTTGTTGGGGGGATGCTGGAGAAGTCCACAATGAAATTTTGCAACTGATTAATTTCAAATTTATGCAGCATCTCCCACCAATTGTATAAGATGCTGAAACACAACTGTTTTATACAAAATCCCCTTACAACAATTCACTGTGATCTCCCATTTCCTTGAAAATAATAAACAAGTTTTTTGTGTTGATGCAGCTTTGTGGAAGTAAACACTATTAGGCCTCATGCTAAAATGAGCAGCATACTAATGAGAAGTGCTGAATCAATTAATCCCCAGGAATACAGAGCTATCAGCAGTCTGAGATCAGTCGTGGTAGTTTATACAGCTTCCACAGACTCTCAACAAGAAATAAGCATAGCACAGCCACACTGAGTCTGTACTATACACATAAAGACAGATTCCTCCCCTTCCTCAGCTCATTTCTTTAAGTTAAGCTGATTTCGCTTCACAGCTTGGAAATCTTCTTATTCCAGCTCCCCCTCCCTCATTGGAATTTCATGAATGCCTGTGGGCTGGATTAAAAAAAAATACCCAGAGCAGCCTTCCACAGGTTAGAGTTGACATCAAGCCTTTCTGAGGGAACTGTACGTGTGAAAGCTTGTCAGTTCTTAGGCTGTAAATACAAGACTACTGCACCAACATTTACAAAGCACTGTGAAAGCAATCTGTCTGGGTGAGTGCTTGAGTGCCAAACTCCACACCTAGAGAGAAGCACAAGAGTGTGCAGAGCAACCTCCAGTGAACATGGGGCTCCCCTCTGTCCATGTATGCCTTAGTCACTGCCTGCTGGCCCTGATGATGTGAACTGAGAGAGAATGCAAGCTAAAGGTTATCTCACAGCATGACTCCAGTTATACACAGCACTAGTGACAATGACTGACTCATTCCAAACTCAGGCATGTCTAGCCAGACCTTTGCTACTCACAAAATAATCTACTGTTTATTGCAAGTGCAGAACTGCCAACTCTGTGATCCTTGCTCACATCAACAATATGAACTTGCTCTCAAATTCTAAGATTAATTCCTTTTTCCACATCCTGTAATGTAACCACTCAGTAGCACAGATTTCCTTACAGCCCTGGTCATGCATCTCACTCTCAAGCAGAAAAAAAAATATTTTGAGAGATGCTGACACCTCCAAAGCTTCTTTCTATCTTCACATATCCCCTAGGACTATCCAAGTAACACCTGGTACATAGATGGCTACTGAGATGATACCGAGCCATTTTATGCAACACCCAAACCAGAATGAGTACTGTTCCAGCATGCTTTGGGCAAAAACAGAGTTCAGGAAGGAGGGAGAAAATCAAGGAAATGGAGTTGTAAATATGGAACAGGACAATGTGCTTCTAACATTACAAGAGAGGGTCTTGTAAAGAAGAAAAGTGCTGCTAGGAATTGAAATCAGGATGGTGTGACAAGCAGTTTGGTAAGAGATATGGGCAGGTCATAAGGCAAAAATGCAGCAAGGACAGAATGCAGTGAAGAGCTGCAAGCAGCTTTACAGAGGCTTATTCAGTGCCAAGGAATAAGGAATCCTGCAAGCAGAGGTCTGGTTTCAGACATCTGAAGGGAAGGCTTGACAGCCAGGTGAAAAAGTGGCTTCCAGAGTTGTAGCCTGGATAGATTCAGCATTTGTATAATTTTACATTTAAGTCAGGAAAAGTAAAGAAGCACTGATGTACCTATACAGCTATTCAGTGTTAAATTTCTAAAACTGGTCATGTAGGGCTCCTACCCAAGAGCCTCAGACATTCAGCTTTGTCAGTGGCTGTTATATTCCACAGGCCAAATTTTCAAGATACCAAGATTTCTTTATATGCTCTTCTACCTGCAGTTTCAAAGAGGGTATACAAGACCAAGCCTGACTGTTAGCTTTTCAGGAAGACTTCATGTTATGAGAATATCAAGACAAAGATACTCCTGAGATCCTGAAAATACTTGACACCTACAGCACTGGGAACCCTGACTACTTAGCCAGTGAGTCCTATCTCACCAGTGTAAAACATGGGAAATGTGGAGAAGAGTTAATGCATTTTAGTGAGGAAACATGCCCTCACATAGACACTGCCTCCCAACAAAACAACAGGAATTACTAAATCAGAATCAGCCCTGGGCTGTGTTTGGGCTGGTTTTGGGCTGCTTTCTCAGTGTTGTCACTAGGTGAGATTTGCGCAGGCAACAATGGGTGATTCACTGAAGTGAGATTTAATTAGAACAGCACAGATGTTTTCATTCCTTTGTCCTATTTTTCAGTAATGCTTATTTTTCTTCTCCCATTGCAGATTAAAATAGTAAACCTTATGGCTCTAATATGACCTGTGTTCTGTATGTTGTCTCTCACCACTTTCCCTTCTTTAAAAAGCCAAAAGCAAGACAGCTTCACTGTAGGGACACAAATTGCTCTTTCCGATTGCACACTTCATGCTCCCTGGAATACAAGTGCAGCTTACTTAGCAAATGAGTATCTCTATCAGATTTGCAGTTCTGTGTCCATGAACTAAGCATGCACCTGACCCAGCTTTCCAAACACAAAAGCAACACATTTCAAAAAATCAAGAGTTGTATCTGACACTATCAGCTGTCACATTGCCAAGCAACAACATCAGAGCACCTTATGTTTTTCCACTTTATAAAGACAAGTGAAAGGCAGCTTCCTCTTGTAACTCCAGATAATTATGATCTTCAGAACCACTTTGAATTAAAACCTATCAGATAGTCCTTTTCCTTCATGGGAATGATGAAGGATGCAATGAGCTACCCAGCGTAACGCTGAACCTCACTCCACAAGAGCCGCTGTCCTCATCTCTGAGGTTACCGAGCTGGCTCCAGTACATGTAGATATGTTTATATTTGGGTATTATGGATCATGCTTGCCCATCCTGCAAATCTGTGGCTCATTAACTCCCACCTCTCTCAACATGGATCCTTGCAGGCAGAGGGAGAAGGACAACAGGACAGCCACAGCACTTCAACCAAAGTGCATGGCTTCAACGAGGCAGCCCAGAGGGCAAAGATTATAGGGCTAAAACCAGCCTAGCGTTGAAGGACATAGCTGTCTCCATCTCCAGGCAGCATTTCATGTCTCAACTCCCTGGTGCTTATGCATCCACAAAACCAGCACAGATTTTTTCATTTTAATTTTTGCTTTTGACACCAAATTTCAACCACCTACTTCTTCATTCAGCTACAGACTCAGCTCTGGGCCGGCCTGCATTCCTGCCAAACCTCATGTCATTTCTGGCCCAAGTGGCCATCCAGCAGCGCAGCAGCCCCAGAGTACCCTACACCACTCTTACTGGCAGCAGCAACTCCAGCCTCCACACATGGCCGTTTCTAATAGAGGACTTGAATAATTTGGCCTCCACCTGCCAAGTGCCCTCATTTTCACGTGCAGCTGTGGCACAGCCGGAGGAGCCATAGCCTTGGAGAGCCACTACCAAACTACACCTGGCTGTGCAGATCTAGCCTGTAGGCTGCCTTTCGGTCGCAGAAAGAGGATCTGAGGCAGAAAGGGACTAGCATTGCAACACACAGCCAACTTCAGGCTGACCGAGATCAGGACAACGGGGACAACAGCACGGCCCCACAGCAATGCCGAGCCCAACGCTTTGCCCTTCCCCGTCTACACTCTGCTGACCTCCCCAACATGGCGACAGGGAAGGGCACACCTGCCCTCATCAGTGCTGTCGCAATAGCGCGTCGCTTTCTGTGCGCTTTATGGTAAGGCCGCAAAGTGAGGAAGGAAGTCGCCTGCTGAGGCGTTTGCCGGGGGAGCGAAGGCCGCTATGGACCGTAGGAAGAAGCCATTGGATGTCGCCGCCTCCTCGGTGAGTGGGCGAACCTAGCCGTGGCCAGGAAGCCGCAAAAGAAATCCCCCCGTGAGGATCTGTTGCACGGCTTATAAGGGCGTGAGGGCAGCCAAGCACACCCCGTTGCCACGGCTGCAGGCTGTAGCGGCCGGGCCTGGACGGCCAGGCCGTGTGGCTTAGGCCAGGGACCGTGTCGGCAAGTTTTACCTCCGAGCCCTAGTGATGGCGGGGTGCTGTGTCTGCTCTCAGATAGTCTATTAAGAAGACACTGCTGCCAAACGCTTCGTTTCCCCAAATAAATAGATAATATAAATTGTGAGTTGTTGCATAGGAAATACGTAACTGAATTTTTGGATGATTACTTCTAAACAATGGGAGTAGGAGGGAAGGGTTAGTTCCTGACGCTATATATTGTTGTTATGAAGACCTGAATAGCAAATGCTTTAGTGTTTAAGATAAATACTAATACCAGAGTCTTCCATTTTCCTGATGTAATGTAAATTCGTGAAATTTGTCTTCTGTAGGACTTGGAGGGAAGGTAACACAATATCCAGATCCAGATCACGGTTTCTAATGTATTTTCAGGATCATATTCCTGCGGGAGATGTTTTCTAATGAAAGATGAGATGGGCATTGGCATAAATGGCAATGCTACTTACATATGTATTTAAAGGAAAAAAAAGGCAAGAAGAAAGAAAATCTGGAACTATATAAATAGCATACGAACCAGTGGGAAAGTATAGATGTTTTATGAAAGCAACTTTTATCAGTTCTTTTCTGAGGCAGGATTTTATTCATTGTCTAGTGGCTAGAAGTTTCCTTTTCATATTCAGTAATATTATTTCATTAGTCATTCTTTATTTGTTTGCCATCAGGAGGCTGGTAAAATCTGTATGGAGTTATGTCTGTTATTCCAACTAGGTATCAGAGGATCAAAGATATCTTTGGGGCTTTTTTAAATCCCTAATCATAATTTGCATTCTATTTGGTTTTGGGTTTTTTTCTGCAAACATAAGAGTGATCTTTGTGATCAGATCAGTGCTTTGAAGTTCCACACAAAAATGCAATCAAATGCTCATATAACTATAAATGCCAGATTGCTTTACTGGCAGTTATTACTTTATTACAGTAACTGATGTATATGCATGGAATGTGGCTTGGTTATTTATTTGTTTATTTTGGTGTTGATGTAGTTGGTAGATCTCAAAGCAGAACTCTTCCGAAAGCAAGAAGAATTCAAGAAAGAAAAGCTGCTGAAAGATGCTGGCATCTTTGCAAAGCCCAAAACTTCTAATAAGGTAGAAATGTTTTTCCATTGTTTTGGGGGTTTTTTCTGTCTTTCACTTTGAAGTAAGGCAGTTCTTATTCCAATCTAAAGAAATACTCAGAGCTATGTTACTATTCAAATGTAAAATCTATACGATGAGGATGTTAAAATTCAAATTTGATTTCCAGATAAGATTCTTGTGTACAGCTGGGAAGTTATCTCATGCTTATGCCCATCTAAATCACCACTTAATCTTCTTTCCCAGGGAGCCACAGCTTTTGTAACAATAGGAGGAGATGTTTCTTTTACTCTCCAAGATTGTATATGCTCCTCTCAAGGATGGAGGATGAGACATTCTTGATAAATGCTCTGCTATCTGCTTCTCTGTATCACAGTGTATAATAGTGAATGCACAGTTATCTCTCCTGTTTATACTCCACAGAAACCAAGTGTCTGGAACAAACAAAACACAGGAGTCGCAAATCGAGCTGAGAAAGATGTTGAGCAGAAGGCAGAAGAGGAGGATATATTAGATAAATCCAGGTAACTGTTAGTCTCTGTAAGAAAGGAATGCTCTGTAGAACTTGTTTCTTAGGGTTTGGAATAGCATATAAAGCAAGTTATGCACCTTTTGGACCAGCAGTTCTCTTTAGACCAACCAGTAAGATCAGCATCAGTTCTGTAACGTACCAGTAATGTACAAACTGTGTCCCAGCAGTATACCTGCCCTCACATTACCACAGCTGTCTAAATATATCAGGTTGCTGATTTTTGAAAGTCATCTTTCAAATTAAAAGCTAGGACAGGAATACATTAGAATTCTATAGCAAAGTGTTCCTTGGATTTGACAGAAAATGGCTCACTGTTTTGCAAGGTTTACCTCACTTTCTAAATGAGTTAGTTGTGCAATAAGATATATGTTGAAAATGCAATTTATAAGCCACTTGCTGGTTTTCTGTAAGCAGTTCCTGTCTCTTCAAAATTGTCTTCTACCATTCCAGAAACTAGCTAAGGTTTTGACTTCAGTTTCTAAGATTAAGTGTAACTCCCATGTTACCTCTTTCTGTTCTTGGGGTCGGCTGTTTTGGGCTTGGTTGGGGGGGGGAGGAGGGGGGGTTATTTTTTTTTTCTTTTTACATTTTCTTTTTTGTTTTCTTTTTTGGTGGAACAGTATTTCACTATCTCATACCTGCAAAGAGTGGTCTAGCTTCTAGTATTTATCTGACAGACTGTAGCAGTTAGGTAGAGGTGGTATACTTGTTATGTCATGTTCCTCCCTATCTCATAAATTACACTTAAGATTAATTCTGTAACTTCACTAACATTAGTTTTAGAATAAACTCTCTATCTTCAGAAATGTCAGTTCTAAGATTTCAAACAAAAGACAGACATAAGGCAGCTTCTAGTAAGCATTGCAGGCACTCCTGGTACTTTCCTGTTTGATTTATCTGGGGCTAAATAGATCATTTTGAACTGTTTGGAATAGATGGGATTGTAATGTTCATGTTCTTTTCCTTTTTCAGGAAGAAACTAGAAGAGAAAGCAAAGCTGTATGAGAAAATGACAAAAGGCGACTTCCCAGGTGAACATAACTAGTCTAAATGAGTATTTTAGATAGATATAGAGATATATATATAGATATACACACACATATATATATATAAAAAAATTTTCTTTGTAAAGTTCACCCTAACAGTTAGTATTTTACAGCAGCTACACTATGAATTCACTGCTTGTCTTCTTACCTGGGAAATGTTTTTGGGGTTATTATACAAAGTGATTGGCATGGGTTATTACTTTGAGAGGGAAAATAATAGAGGTATTAGAGAAAATAAAATTACTTTTGAAGGACAGCCTGTCACAGTAAAGCAATATTTGCTTGTTTCATTCATTCACTCAGTTGGTGGAATACATTCTGGTTTTTCATTACAGAATCTTAGAGAAACTGTTTAACTACAGCCAACACATCAAATGTTAAGCATCAAACAAGTATTTGAACTGTTACATAACAAATACTATACTTCTGAAGTAGTTAATGAGTAAAGAGTATTTTAGTGCAAAGAGTGCAACCTATTCTGTGTTGTACACAAATGATTCATTTCTTTAAAATACCCTGAAACTTCTATTCAGATACAAAGGTTATCACTGTGAAGCCAAATTACAACTCCAAGTCTGTTTGGCACTGAATGAGATTTAAGTGTTGCTCAGCAGTGTGGTCAAGGGCACTGCTGGCAGCTGACAAGCTGATTGTGGCTATTTTGTATTGATTTTGTGCTCAGTTCTGTTCTTTTCATCACTTTTCTCTAAGAATTGATTTTCTGCCTTAGATGAAGAAACTGAGGATTTGTACCTAGTGGATTTCACTCAGAAGATCATAGACAAACAGCACGAAGTACAGGAACTGTATGAGAGTGAAGCTGCTAGAAAGACTTTAGAAAAAGAGACAGATGATGAGGAAATTCAACCTGAAATGGAAATACCGCCACCTGAAAACCCAGATGAAGAATGGTTGGTACTACTGATCTGGCTAAGATGTCCTGACTAGTCTGTTTCTTGACAGTTGCATGAGAAAAATAATTTTATTCTCTGGAGTATGTGGAGTGGCACTTTTTGTTTTGGTTTTTTTTGTTAATTGTCCACATTGAGAAGAGGTGGTAACATTCTTTCATTTCTCACTGAAAGTCTCACTGAAAGTCTGCTGTTCACATTTATTTCCTTCCAGTGTAGGTAACACTGCAGTAGACTCTACATCCAGGATTTTGAGAAATATCAGGGAAACATCCTATAAGTGAGACATCATAATAGCTTCTCTTATTTTCTTAAATAGTTGATGGGAGTTGGATTGCAGTGTTGATACAATTTTATACTTTGAGGTTTTTAATTGAAATGTACTTTAGCAAACTGGGAGGTTTATTGTATCTGCCTTCCCTTCTCTAATTGCCTGTGACTTAAAAAAAGAGTAGTGTCTTTTGGGGGTTTTTTTGTATGACCCTCATTAAAGGAGAGACTTTCCAACTGGAACAAGAACATGATTTTCCAGCATTTCTTCCACTGTTTAACTGCAGCATGGCAAATAGTCTGGGACAATTTTCTGTGACATTCCAAGTAACTACTTGTTTTTCATCCAAGACATTAGGAATGATTATGAAAGCAGTCTAACCGCTTTCCCTGCCAACTTGTTTAAGATGCTTATGGTACAGAGATTTTTACTGCTGGTAATCAGTTTAATGCAGCAGTAACCAATATGAGAAAGAGCAGCCCTGTTCTCCAGTTTATTAAGCTGAGATAAGATTTGCAATGTAGTGGTTCAGAATAAACTAGGAGAATGAATCCAGCAAAGTACCAGAAGACGGGTAGGTTGGAAAGGCAGAAATACCCCTTACCAGCATCTTACTGAAATTCAAGATGAAACTATCAGTGATCCAGCAGTAGGCTCAAACTGCTTTGTGCTGTCATCACCATGAAGTATCAGAGATCTAAACTGATATATTTTACCATTCACGTGGCCTTTCTATCATTGCCTATATCTCTCTTCAGTGATGTGTTATTAATGTATTGTCCATCTCAGTGAGGCCATATGCTAATGAGGATATTTGGGTGATAGCTTAATTAATGCTAATAATTCTATAGCAGCCATAGTTACATCTTTACTATAGAGAACACAGACTTTTTTCTTACTGATGTTGTGTTATAATAAAAATTGAAGGGCAGTGAGTATATACTAAGCTGCAGATATCCTTAGAAATTATGTAAAAGACTTAATTTACTAAAAGCACAGATCTTTAAAAGTTTGGTTTTGGGCAACTAAATTGCCACTCATACTTTTTCAGATATAATAGTAATTCTTCAGAATGGGATAATTGAGGCAGCTTGATGCTAAAGAACTTCCTAGCATTACAGGACAATAAGTATAGCTCTTAACAGCTTTTTTGACAACTGTAAATTGAACGTTCAGTGCTATAAAGAGTTGAATGAGAAGCACAATATGTGCTTCAAAGGAACATTTTCCTTACCTTCTAGTCAGCCTTTGTTATGCCTGTTGATTGAATGCTATCAGTGTATTCTAAATGAGCTTTAGTCTGATAATTGAAATATATTGTAGCAATTTGATATCCACAAGAAGTCGATGTCACATCATTATTTTCACCATGGGAAGCAGGTACTAGGCTCAGTTTCATTTTGGTGTGAAAGCTATGTGACACTCTAACTTGTGAATATTTTTTTACACCATTGTATTGCCAAGGCAAGCAGCCACTCAACAGGAGTAAATGTCTGTGATAGAACTGTGTCATATGCCCCACTTCAGAATGTGTCCTCTTAGCCTGTGATTCTGTTAATTGAAAGGTAGAAGAAACTGTTAAAACGGGGAGAGGCTGAGAGGTGATGAATACTCTTTGGAAAGTGTCACTGCTTCTATCTTCTGGTTAAGAGTTCTGTAAATCTGCACACAGAAGTTCTGTATCAGATTTCCTTTGCTTTCATTACAGGGTTGATTATGTTGATTTCTTGGGCCGATCTAGACGCTGTATGAAGAAAGATTTGCCAAGTCTACTTAAAATGGATCAGGAACTTCAGGGGAAAAGGTCTGGTTTCTGTTTAACCTGGAAACTGATGATACTTTCTAGCAATTCCAAATTCATCATGACGTTCAGAGTGAATTAGATCACCATTTGTTTGGTTTTGCTCTTCTGTTAAACAGCTGTTTAAGAGTTCTTCTGTTAAAA
Source organism: Galbula dea (assembly GCA_013399015.1). Taxonomy (NCBI): domain Eukaryota; kingdom Metazoa; phylum Chordata; class Aves; order Piciformes; family Galbulidae; genus Galbula; species Galbula dea. The sequence continues at coordinate 2,358,490 of VWZX01004927.1, forward strand.
CTGTTCTAGCAGCACTGAGAATTGTTTTCAGAAAATAATCTTAAAGGTACCTCAGCTAAGCCCTTACTGTTACTGAAGTGAAAATGTGCACTAACAACTCAGTAGTGTGTTCTCTGTATTTTCAACATAAGAGAATATGACTGCTTTGAAATTGCAGTCTCAGCGTTGGTGTGGTTGACAGTTGGTCAGCAAAAACAGCTTTAGCTAGACAGTAAAAGAAAAAGATCCTTCTGCTTTTCTTGAGAGAACAAAAATATTACTCATATTGGGTACTAATATTTGCCATGAGCTTCTAGCTTTTTGTTATTTCAAATACTTTTTTTTCTTATGTTAAATCTGAAATGTTGTAATATGTGACTGCTAGTATCCAAACTGATGCCAGTAAAAGTGACGATTATTTCATCTCCCATTCTGTGATTTGACAATGATTTCATAGAGCTTCTGTGAAAGGATATGATTTTGTTTGTCTTCTAGTAACATTATACTAGTGCCTTGTTTCAGAAGTGGTTTTACGTTTCTGCCTTCACTGTATACCATAGTCATCAGTGTTGCATTACTAAATAGTGCATACAATGATCTGTGTTTTGTAAAAACTGCAGTAGTGGATCAGACCAAATCATACTTTCACCGTTTGATATTGTAAAACTGTTAAGTTCTGCTCTGTAATCTGTCATTTGTTTATTTTTTTTGTCTAATTAGCCAAGGTTCTGATGGGGATACTCTGTTATCTGAAGACATGAGAAGAGAACTTCAGAGGCAGCAGTGGGAAAAAGAAGAAGAAGAAGCCCTCAGAAAACCCATGGGGCCCATACATTATGAGGACATTCGAGAAAATGGTAAACTTCCCTACTTTATACCACATATCTTTATATCACCAAAGAGATTCGTTTTTGAGGAAGCAAAGGGAAGTTACTTCTTGTGCCTACATGGAAAAGCATAGGTATGCATTAAGCAGTGGGTGTAATAACCATTCAAATTACCAGTACATAAATCTAGATTTATTTTTTTCTCAGATTGTATTTTTCTCAAATGTATTTTTGACATTTCCTGTGTTCTCCTTCAGGAAGCTTCACTTTATGCATCATTTAAAACAAGCACTTTTTAGCTATCTAAAACTAATGCAGTACATGTTACTTGGAGCAATTCTGTGCCTGAAAGAAGGGTGAATGGTGCTTGTAGTTACTGTCAGTTATAAACTGAGTATAACTTAAACTTACTGATTTTCTTCTTTTCAGAGGCCAGACAGCTTGGTGTTGGTTACTTTGCCTTTTCTCGTGACAAGGAACTTAGGAACAAACAACGAGCAACGCTGGATATGCTAAGAGAGCAGGTGAGAGACCAGTAAGAGCAAATTGGGGCATGAGGCCATACTAGTTTCAGTGGTCACTGTCTTTGATTTGTTATATAGTCATATACTAGGTGATGTCTGCAGCTGACACCAAAAAAATTTGGTCTCTTTTTCTGTTGAAACATGGTACTTGAAAGGGATTGCTTTTTAGTTGTTTAGTGAAAGAAGATACATAGTTTGTTATGATAACAAATGTTTTTCTTTGCTGTTAAGACACTTGATCAAAGAACTAAGCGTGAACAGTTAAAAGAAAAAAGGAAGGCAGCTCTAGATGCAAGGCTGTCTAAACTGCGAGCACGGAAGGTTAAGAAGTTAAGGGAAGCTGGATTAGAGGAAGAGGCACAAAAATTGGAAAATGGAGGTATGATCTGCCTTTTAAAGTTAAATACTTGCTGTTTCATCTTGTACTTGATTTAGGGACAGGCATACTCAATTTAGGTGTGGACATTCAATATACTGGTATTAGATATTCTGTGTATACAATTAGCATAACTGTTAAGATAGTGACAGCTCATATAACTCTGTGTAGATATAAAATCATGCCAGAAAAAGCTTAATAATGCAGGTGGAAATGTGGTATGTAGGATTTTTTTGATTTACAGATGGAATTATGGTGGAATTATGTAGGTTTGAAATTTTACTGGTTTTTTTTTTTTTTGAGATGAAGTAGAATAAGAGTAGTAAAAAGTTAATTTTGATCTCGTAGAATATGCATTCCTACAATTCCAGTGCAGTCTGTAAATTTGACACACAGCTGACTTCAGGTTTTAGGATGATGAATTTGAGTTCTAATCACATCTCTGTGCTGTCTCCCTTATGCCACTACTAGGCATTTGTACTGTCTGTCTCTTACTGTGAAATGTAGCTAGTACTTTGCTGTGTCAGAATTCTATGTGAGTAATCAACTTGGAAGTGTTCTGGAAATGAAGAACACTGATGTGCCACTGCTACCTGTTACTGTTGTTCAGAAGAATAACAATGCAAATTGTTTGCTCCAGTAAATGAAATGGAGATAACATGCTAATGTTCTTATTTTTACCCAGTTTTCTATCTTCAGTGTAACACTCAGCACATTCCTCTTTTGGGTTATTAGGCAATAGATTTTCATCAGTCTTTTTGATAGAACTCAAAAGCTAATGAAGTGTCTCTCAGTAGGTACACTTCCTGATTATCTGGCTTACCCATTATCTCTTCTGAACTAATATGCAGTAATTTAAAAAAAGAAAAACAAAACAAGTACCTACCTCCCCCCTCAGATGCATTTGATTAGAATGGAATTGGGTAACTAGTACAGGCTCTATAAATGCAAATAACTCTTGCTTCCTATTCTTCCTATGAAGTTCATATGGATTTTATCCCATTACTAACAAAAACTACTATCTCTTCCTGTAATGTAGAGTTGAAAGCTGCTGCTGAAGAACCAGAAGCTCCCAAAGTTACTGCAGCAAGTAGAAAGGTAGAGGTTGTCATCCAGGAGAGAAGAGATACAAAGCCTGGTGTGCCATATGTCCGGGAGTGGGATAAAGGCAAAGGTAAGGAAACATTGTCTGGAAGCAATGTGCACACTGCTGCTTTCATTTCTGTTTTGCAGCAAGTATGGTGAGACTAAGAAGCAATGAAATACTTCCTCCCTTTGACTGTCTAGTGTCCAGTGCAGTAATTGACAAGACAAATCTACCACTTCTGATGAAATAGAGAAGTTACTGCTTTTTCGCTTGTGCCCACTAAAGATAATCTTATAATATCCATCTTCTAATAACTAAGGTCTTAATGATTTGATTGTTTTGTATTTTGATTCACCCCTAACTAATTCGTCATTTTTCATAGCCAATGACTGCATTGTAAAAGGATCTTAAAGTGATGAGGATGAGTTATATAGAGGATAGTGGTTGTCTTTTAATGCTCAGTACTTTCAGTCCCGCTCTGTAAAGAAAGTGGACTGTCAGCTTAGCCAGCCATCTAGTACTGGAAAAATAACTCCAAATGGCTTTAGACAGCTGCATCTTCTCTGTTTGCTGATTTGTTTTCCTCCTTTCTGACTGATCTTCACACCCTGAAATCTGTATTCAATCTACCACTTTTCCTGTTTCTAACAGAACTGATGTTTGGACAATGGTCAAGGAAACAGGAAGAACTCAGAGATGACCGAGATCCAGAATTTGCCCCACCTTCTGATTACTTTATAGGACAAAAAAAAGATGATAATTACAGAAGTCAGAATTCAAACAGTCCTGAAACCTCCTCTGAAAAAACAGAAACGGAGAAAGCACAAAACCAACAGATGCCATCAGCACAGGCCAGCAGCAGCACTAATGGTTTGACACCATCAGCGCAGGCTTACAACAGCAGTGGTCAACATGAGCCATCAACAGTGGCCTGTGGCAGTAACACTCAAGATGGGCCATCATCAGAAGATGACAGCAGCGATGATGAGGATACACTGCCATCAGCACAGGCTTATGGCTATGGTGTTCATGGTGTGCCAGCATCGATGCAGGCTTACAGCTATGGTGCTCCAAATGTGCTGTCATCAATGCAGCCTTACAGCTATAGCACTCGTGATACACCATTTCCAATGCAAGCTTATGGCTATGGCACTCAAGGCATGCTGCCACCAATGCACACTTACAGCTACGGCACTCATGATGTGCCATTTCCAATGCAGGCTTATGGCTACAGTGCCCAGGATGTGCCATCAGGAATGCAGGCCTGTGGCTGCAGTGCCCAAGATATGCCACCAGGAACACAGGCCTGTGGCTGCAGTGCCCAGGATGCGCCACCAGGAACACAGGCCTGTGGTTGCAGTGCCCAAGATGTGCCACCAGGAACGCAGGCCTGTGGCTGCAGTGTCCGAGATGTGCCACCAGGAACACAGGCCTGTGGCTGCAGTGCCCAGGATGTGGCACCTTCAGCACAGACAAACAGCAATGACACTCAAAATCAGGAACCAATTTACCAAAGTTTAGATGATATGCTCTCTTATTACAGACAAGTGACTTGAACTGAGCAAAAAGATAAGCAAGAATCATGATTTAAAGAAGTGAAATAGAACTACCTTCTCAGCAAGAATATTATTTTCCCACATCTGATAAAAATAAGTTTCTGTAAGTAGGTGAAAATAAATCTGGAGACCTAAGCTATTAATGTCACAGCTATACTTTTGCCCTGTTGGTTCTTTTTTCCTTTTCCCTCAAGTTACGGTGTTGTTTTTGGCAGAACTTACTGAGTTTAGTACATATTTTATTTACACCTGAACTTTTTACTATATTAATGGCTTACCTTCAATAGATGAACTCCTTCTTTACTCTGTTTTTCTAGCTTCAGTTTGGAGATACTACAAGTTCAGTGATATTTAGTCCACTACTGTTTTATCTTTGACATTCATTTCCTACTGTCTGCTGGGCTTTGGTTTTCTGTGCCCTTCAGACTATAATATATGAACATATGTGATTTAGGAGCTGTATTGTCTTTGCATTAGTTTAACACGGAGCTGTACCTGCACTAAGGACTGAAATGCCATTTTGTTACATAGCATTATGTGAAAAGATACAATCAAAGCGTCATTTCTGTGGCCTAATACCGAACACAGCAGGACTCTTGGCCAGGAAGGCAGTTCAATGTCTACATTAAACTAAAGCCCATTGAGAAACAGCTCTCCCACAGCAGTGATCTGTCACTTTGCCATTTGGTCTCATTCCCTCTTGTCTTGATTTTTGGCTGAGATGCCTTTACATAGTCTCTCATGCTGGGGAGCAAACATTTCTATTCAGTCTATTTCACTCTTACTTCACTCAGACCACCTCAAGTTAGCTTCACTGTGATTGGCAACCTCATTCGTTTCATTTAGTAATTTCTGGGGCAAACAATCGCTTATTGATACACTGCCAAGGTTATATTTTTATCATAGTCTAGCCGGATCTAGAGGATGTTGTCTCCCTTCCCTTCTCATTTTAAACTACTGCCCGCAAGTTACCTACTTTACGCTAGTGGAAAGTCGGTGTGTACTTGGGCTACGTGGATAAGGGTCTGCCACTATCAGTATATGACTGTTGTAAGCAAGCTTGTGTTTCCACAAGCGGCGAGAAGCGCTGCGCAGCCGCAACCCGCACCCCTGAAATAAAGGATGCGAGCGAGCTGAGATCTTTGCGTGGCGGCCGCCAGTCCGCGTGCCTCAGCTTCCGCCTCATCCCCAGGGGTGAGCGTGCGCGCCTCGGCCCTCTGCAGGCTCGGCGAGTCCCGCGCTGCCGTGCGCATGCGATTGCCGCGGCGTGCCCGCGGGGGGGCAGCAGAGCTCGGGCACCGCTCCCGCCTGCCTGGCAGCCGAGGTCGCCGCTGTGGGGTAAGGGCCTGCTGGCAGGAGACGGCCTGTCCCGTCCTCTTCCGGGAGTCCGGGGCACCTGCCGTTCTACAATGCCTGGCCTTGTGTTTCAGCAGGGAGGATCATGGGTTCCCTAACAAGAAAATTCTGAGTAGCACCTTATGCACTAACAACCAACACCCCAATCTTCTTTATGAGCCCAGAAGATGTATTCAGATTTGCCATGTGACTCCCCACAGATGCTGTCCAAGTGCCTTGTTTACTGAAGCAATGCCCTACTTGTAGCAAATACCTGCCTTTCCCGACAGAGGGAGCAGTGTGTCCCACCATTACCATTCTTTACCCTTTAGCTCCTACCTTGGGAACACACCCCTGCCTTGAAGTTTCTATACCCAGTGTACTCTCACTGCTATTCATTTCAAAAATTGAGTTATAGTCGCATAAGCACCATTCTCCTCCAAAAGCATTACCGTGAGCTTAAAAGAGCTGTGATGTTGCCAGTGCATAGAGGTTCAAGGGAAACAAAGCGTAGGTAACTATTTGCAGAACAAAGGCAGGTGTATGTTCAGCAGCCACTGGGACTATAGGGCATAGCACCACAGCGTACTCAAGTGGTAATACGAAAAGGAGTATTGTTTTGGGTAGTGGTTGACCCTAACTACTTTGCTGGTGATGTAACCCAACCTTTTCTCTAGAGAAAACATCCAGATCTTACAAGAGCATGCGCTGATACAGCCACAACTTGGACAACTGCAGCTAAACCTAAGCATCCAGATTAAAACAGTAGATGTTAATACTCAGGCTCTAAATCCCATTGTCAAAAGAGATGAGAAGTTGAAATTTATTCTCACAAATTACCAAGCCAGTAGATGCACTCAGGCTGCGTAAGCTCACAAGGGGTCTTCTGTAAAAAATTAATTTCCAGTACAAAAAGTAATGCCAGTTTTAAAACAAAACCTACAGGTAAAGAGAAAATATCACATCTTAACAAAAAAGATTTATTATGACTAAACAAAATGTACAATGTTTACCAAATGATAGTGAGTTTTCATGACTCTGAAGTCTGCAGATCCACTGAGTAACTCGATCACTTGTTACCCTGCAATCATCAAACTACTTTTTGCCAGACTTCTTTATTCCACCAGTGGCTGCCAAAAGAAACAACACAACACAACAGTTAGGTAACTCTTACAGAGTTTAGCTACAGTTTAGCTCCCCATAACATCAAATCCCTGCTACTCTGCCTGTACAACTCAGATCCTCGCTGCTGAATAGGTTTTGTCAGTGTTACTCCTCTGTTTTTGATCTCACATACTTTATGTCAAATGAGTAACAACCTCAACATCAGAAACCACGTTTCTTCTGGAACCAAACAGGCCCCCTAAGTCTACAACAGAACTAAATATTTCAACAATTCCTTTGCTCCTCCATGGACACCCTCCATTGTTTATTTCTTATATAACACAAATATAATCTGATCAAATCAAATTCAAAGATAAGGGAATAAAAGAGGAGGATCAAAGCTCTACAGAAGCGAGTACTGGAATTATGAGAATTACAGTTGTCTGGAATTACCTGTTCTCTGCAGTCCCTACTACTGAAGAGACTAAAGTGAGGTGAAAGAACACAACATATTAGCACAGCAACAAGTGCAGTGTTTTTTGTAAATGCTGGTTTTTACACCATGTGCCGTGTATGACCAGTGGAAAGGAAAAAAAGAATAGCAAAGCTACAGCAAGAAAGCTGCAGGGGCCGATGGTCAACAACAGACTTCACACTGTAATATGATTCTAACAGCACCACCTGCTGCAGCTCCTGGGAACAGTCCAGCGCTCCCACAACAACCACTATCTGCTTTGGCAAGCATTAGACAAGGACCACACGACTGAGAAAAAAGTCAGGAAAAAAAGCAGAGTAATATGGCAGGAAAGAACTGTGAAGAAATCTGTAAACTGAAGCGCCCTATGTAGAATGAGTTTAGGATGGTAAGGTCACAAAAGGCTCAGTGAATTGTTTCACATCAGTCTGTAATACCAAAAAGATTCTGAGTCCCACAGCCGGCACATGTGGTTGTACACTGCTAAATCAGAGGAGCTAGATCAATTAGAAAAATAAACAGGAAATATCCCAAGTCAGTGAGAGTGGATGGCATTCCCTCCAAGAGCACTGCCAAGCTCTAATGTGAGAATGCAGAACTACTGGTAGAGATTTGAAACTTATCAAAGCCACTGTGTCAGAGGACTGACAGACTGTCAACATAACCAGATACAGAAAGGGTTCCATAAAGAACAGGGTAACTACAGACCAGCAAGTCTGACCTTCATCTCTGAGAAGAAAACAGTCTGTAATAAAGCAAATGGATAAACAGGGTCTTGTGAAAGTTAATAGGACTTCAGTAAATAGTAAATCCTTCCTCACTAACCTGCTGGATCTCTGAGGTTATCATTCAGTGTATGGGCAAAGGAAACCCAAGGGACTTCATATTATCAAACAGCATCTGACAAGACTCCACAGCAAAGGTTATTAGTGAAACTAAGTTGCTATGGGACTGCTGGAAAGGTCTCTCTGGGACCCTACAAGACTCAAAGCTTGCTAAAGGATAGGAAGCTAAATGTAAAATTCAACAGTCTTCACAGTATGGAAAAGTGATTAGTCACATTAACAGACCACAGGTCAAACACACCTAGAGGGAAGAGGCAGGATGCACTCTTTAACAACATCTCTAACCCAATCACTGTAAATGCTGGAGAGTGCACAGACCCACATTAGCACTGCCTCCTCCTACTACTATCTGAGACACAGATTCACTGCACCATTAAGATGCACCCTACAAACTTTCTTCTTTGACACACTGTACTTTACATTTGCTGAGGCAAAAGAGCTGAAGCCAGACTAACTTCCAGTCTGCAGTCATATGGGTTTTTTCTGCTGGGAATCTACTGCTCTTGAAGAAATTCATCCTCTAAAAGAACAAGTCCTGGACTTTCAGGACTGTGACAAACCCTACATGTAACATATCTAGAAAGAAAAGGATGCTATGATAAAATAAAGAGTAAAAATGTCTCTGCACTATCCCACTGAAATACGTCTGCATGCCAGACAGACTCTTATACCTGCTAAACCTAAACCATCTGTAACTTGAGGATAAAATTACATAGTTAAAGAGGGAAAAAAGTAAGTAAAAAGAAAAGGAGCCTCTATTTGTTACTTATCATCTGCACCTGCCATTGACTTCGTGCTGTATGCTCAATAACCCAGAGGTAAATGCCTTATGTTTGTCTAGCAAAAGCAGCACATTTTTGAATCCAGCAAGCCTTCTATTTTCCTATCATATGGCACCTCACTTACCGAGGGGCCCTTTTCCAGCAGCTTTTGCTTTCATCTCCTCAAGTTTCTTTTGCTCCTCTTTCTGCTTTTGTTTAAATGCCAGATCTGTCTGAAGAAAAGAACAGTGTTTGTTAGCATCAACTCCCCTCAAAAAATTCAAAAACAACCAACAAGTAATAAGAAACAAGTGTCATGTTCTAACAGCAATAAAAAGTTGACTGAACCAATCTGAGATGGCTGAACACTACTAGATGTGCAAAACCTTGCCCAACTATGACAAAGGGTTTTTGCTGTACCAAAGCACAATGCCTAATACGGCATAATCTCATTCTGCCCTCTGAAGGATAGTTTGCACTAAACCCATTCATTAACATGCTCCCAGTGATAGTGGGAGCCTAGGGCACAAGTACTGGCCAGCAATAAAACTTGGAAATTACACAGGATGTAAGGAAACAAAAAGGTTGCTTTCAGCTAAAAACACTATTAATTAAAAAGAAAAACTCCTTCCATGTACGTCACTATTTTTGACAGGTTTAATACATTTGTATTAGTTCCAAGAAATCTAAGGAAGCTGTTGACAAACTGTACAGGCTGTTTCACACCCCTCCTAGAACCACCTCCAGAACTCCAGAGAGCTCAGGCATACTCTATCCATTACACTCATATTCTTCACAGACACTGAAAGGCACCACAGCCTTTTCCCAGGGTAACTAAACTGAGGACCCTGACAATGGAGATTCTGCAGATACTTCACCAATCCAGTCCACAGCTCAACTACCTTTACAACAGGAAAATTTTCCTCTTTAAGCTAAAGCTTCTACTACTGCAATCTAAGCCTATTACTTCCCCTACCTACCCACTCAGAACAGAATATTCTGTTTCCCTATCCAGGTTTTCCCACTGCTGTTGTTTTGGTTTTTGTCTTTTTCTTCCCTGCAGACTAACACTTCTTAGTACATCAATCCTTCCCATTTATCCACTTCTGTGGGGTTTTTTCTTGCAATGTATTTCCCCCATGTACTTGCAGTATTGCAGTGCTAAGAGGAAAAGAAATATTATTACATCCTGTCTGACAAATGAGTTTCCTTTATGATTTTTTTCTTTTGCAACACCTGATTTTGCAGGTTTACATTGAGTGTATAATCTAAGTCTCCAATCCTTTCAGATGGGCCTGGAGTTCAGCCAGCCATTCTCCTTGGATTTTTCAAGTCTTACCAAAGAAAGGGGCCTAGCATACACTGCTTAATTAAATTAATCCATTTTTTTCAACATTCTCCAATTTTTTAAGATTACTGTGACCACTAATCCTGTGCTCTAACATATGTGACCCCTCCAAATTTCTGTTTTCTAGAAAGAGAAAAAGCTGTATTATCAGTCAGTCAACCAGCCAACCAAGGCACTTATAAAAATATTATTTAAACTCTGATTAAATACAAAATTTTGCAAACCCCCATTCAGTTCTTGCAGTCTGACACTGAACTGCCAGTAACTCCTTGCAGAGCATGGCACTCCAGAAAGCAGCACGCTCACCTTTCCTCATCTTTTGAGATCCCGTTCCTGCCTTGTGTTTGGAAACATGACATGAGCAAGCTTCAAGAACCTACAGATTTTATCCTCACACACAGAGCACTGCCTTGCTATAAGAACAGAATTCCCTTTGGTTACCACAGCTCTACTAAAATCCATACTGGCAATTAATTTTTACTCTAGCGTAACTACGACCCCTGTAAACACTTAATCAGTTCTACTATATCCTAACAATAAAACTATAGGGGTTTTTGTGTCCTTCCTCATAGGCACCCTATTTGTCTTCTTCCAGTCAATGCTGCCTCACCCATTCACGATCCTCAGAAACAACAACTTATGCCTGCAGTCTGAGCCTTTATATTTAACTGTCTCTAACACGGGATTCATTAGTATGTAATTTACTTACACCACCTGATAATCCCTATTTTCTGTCTCCTGTCCCAGGCTCTTGTAATCGCGTTTTGAGACTGCCCTTCACGGCCTGCTACTCTGGCGAGAACATCCCAGCCTTCTCCGTGGCACCAGATCCACCGTGAACACAGGCGAGATGTCGGCAAGAGAACAAACGGGAAACCGGGACGGCGGAAGGCATCACCTCACCTCCTACTCCCTGAGGGCCGTCAGTTTTATCGTCAGAACGACGCTTCGTAAAACGTGTCGTTTCATAAAACGTATATGGCTCGGGAGAACTGAGGGATAGTCTGAACGCCGAAAGCAGCCCCGCCACAGACGGCGGCCGTGGCCCAGACCAGACAAGACCCGAGCGGGGCCGGCCCCGTGCCCGTGCCCCCGCCGCCCCGGGGATCGCCCGCCGCCCTACCTCATCCAGGTCCTTCGACTGCTTCTTCGGCTGTTTCAGCGGCTTCTTCTTGCCGCCTGCAAAGACAGAGGAGACAGTGAGGCCCGAAAGAGGAGAGAGAGACGGACGGTGACCGAGGCCCGGATCCGGCCTTACCCTCTCTGCCCGACATGGTGCCCGTTCCGCTCCGCCCCGTTCCACTTCGCTGCCCCGCGCCCAAGAGCGCGCACGCGAGCTCGCGCTGCCGAGCGTCTGCATCCGCCTGGTCGCGCGCTGCCACCGTAGAGCTTCCGCCGCCGCCGCTTCCGCTTCAAGCGGTGGGCCGTGACCCGGGCAGGTAGGAGGTGCTACTTGGGTTGGGTGGTGCGGTGGGGACTGATAGCCTTGGTGAGTCTCAGGGAAGGCTGCCCAGTGGGGTCGAGCGGCTCGGCCCGACCTGACTTGACTTCACCTCCGCCGCGCACGGAGCTCCGAACTGCCTCTGGTGGCGGCGGGCGCGGCCTAGGGCGAGCCTGGCTCCCGCGGGTCGTCTGCTGTGGCCGAGGTGAGACGCTGCTGCTCCCCGGGCCTGTGCCTGGCTACCAGAGGTGGTAGTGGTCTCGCCGTGCTGTCTATATGCTGCCAGGAGCGTAGGCTTGTACCTCTGCGCGCGCCGAAAGGGCTCCTCTAACAGGGAAGGGGTTGGTTATCTGTGGAAAGCCCCAGGCGTGAGAAGTAGAGCCGTGAGTGTGTGGTGGTGTGTCGGAAATTCTGGGTTTAGGTTTTGGTAGTGACGAAAGACACTGCTGCGAAGTAAAAGCTAGTCTTACCACTGGTGTAAGGTAGCAACTGGGGTGTAAACCTTTTAAAAGAATATTTATGAAATGCAGGCAGACAAAACTCGTTTTCTTACAAGGGGAAGCAAAAGATGGACAGTGGATGTTATCTCAGGTGAAGCTTTCCTAACTGTCTTCGATCCTGCTAGCTCAGACTGAGGTTACTTTGCAGTCTGTTTGCAACTGTCTACATAGAAATTCTTCTAAAAATCTGAACTGTATCCTTTTTGCTATACTGTATCAGTAGCTTGAATATTTGATAGTACTCTTCACATAGGCATGCAACTAAAAGAGAAATCTCACAGCCTAGGATAGGTAAAGTTGAGCTGAGGTTTTAGTACATGGCCTGTAACGTAAAGTAGATGGTGAGCAGATATATGAGTGATGGTGGAAGGAGAGAGAACTTACTTCATTTCCACACTCTTCTGGTTTTGATGCACAATATTGCTATACATATAAAACAACTGGTGAGTTTTTCGCAATGCTGCTTGGTGTTACTATTATTTGTTTTCCTGCTTACAGGTTTTAGAGGAATGCGTTCAGCAGAAAATTGACATTTTATTTATAAATGAATAAACTGTAACTAGCAGTCTGCTTTTGCAGTGTAAGCAAAAATTTTAAGCTCGTATGAAAATGCAGCCCCAGCTATGTTTCATTACCTGATGTTGTTCGTGTCTTGTGGCTCTTCTGTATACTTTAGTTTTGTAGGCTGTCTCCTGAGAATACTTCTGTGTTTGTTCAGCACTTCTGTGTTTTTTCTCTGTCCTTTGTGGTTATGTCTTTGCATTCTTCAACAGTTCATGTGTCGGTGGAGTGTAAGATAAAAGGAATCATCAAGCCTCACTTCTTACCAAATTTTTTTCCTTCTCTTTTTTCCTTTTCTGTTTTTTTTTGGTTGTTTTTTTTTTCAGAATTGTTAGTACCTGTGAAATGTTACACCACACTCAACTGTGAAAGGACAAGGCCCAATTTCATATGGCATTCGCTTCTGTCCTGAAGCGTTTAAATTACTCTGAAGTTACTCCTGGTACTGGAGCTGCACATGATCCCTATTCACTCAGTGAGTGAATTAAGAATCGAGAAGCATGGTGGGAGCACTTACTAACAGCTGAAAAGCAAGAATCTGTGGCAGAACTGCCCTTTGTTGGCAATTGTGGAAAGTTCTCTAGGTAAGTAATGGTGTAACACTAGTGATGGCTTAGCCTTTCTTGAGTTGCGTTGGTTTTGGTACGCATGTCGTTTTAAGAGGTGTTAATCATCCATGCTTCAATAACTTATATTTTTCTTCTTCATCCTTGTAGCACTTTTATTCAGTGATTAAATTCAAGTCATGGGGCCAATGAAATATAAGTCAAGTGTGTCCTCGGTGTCCTGTGGTCTGCAGTATCACCATTTGCTGATAAAGTGGAGTCCAAAAATGAACGTGCGCATAGTGAGGACTTATTGCTCATCAGCACCTAAGAGGCCTGATGCCAAGTCTGCCATAGAAGTAGCTATGAGTCTTTTTAATCGGCTGACAGAAGCTGGGACTGTTATGGGAAAAACATCCCTTCAAAAAGTGTCTGCAACATGCAAGAGTTGGTGGGACAAATACGAAGAGTTTGTTGGAATTAATGAAGTTCGAGAGGCTCAGGGAAAAGTGACAGAGGTAAACATGGAGATAATGTGGAAATCTTAAAAATTGTGAGTTAGGGTACAAACAGTGGCTGTGAGGCAAAAAAGTTCCTCCAAGGAGAATCATGGCTTTTTTTTTCTGCTCTGACTGTGCAGATACTACAATTATGTTCTAGTCTCTGCTTGTTACAACTATAGCTTATGCTTTAGATTGAAATTTAAATGATCAGTCTTTTTTTCTGTTTGTTCAGGGTTGTTTTTTTTCCCAAAACAATCATATCATTAACAATTTATCTCTGTCTAGTAATAAGTCTCTAAAAGAAATACTCTTTCTTCTCAGGCTGAAAATGTCTTTATGATAGCTCGAGGGATAGTACGAGAGGCTCGTGAAAATGTAGAAGCCCAGCAGATTAAACTGAAGGAAATTCGGGACCGCTTAGACAGAGTCTCTCGGGATGACACCCAGTATTTAGAACTGGCTACTCTGGAACACAGGTTGCTGCAGGTAATTTGGTGGTACTTGAGCACTGACAAATACGATGAAAATTTGTGTGCTTTGCTTCTGTCACCAGTGGCTGTTCTTGTAGATGCAATTCAGTTCTGAAGTGCAGTGATCCGAGTTAATTTCTTGTGATATTTGGTTTAGTTAATTATTAATGCTGGTATGATCTGCTATGCAAATTGTATATGTTAATGCTAAAATAGGATAGTAAATTTGGAGAAGAAAGCTGAAGATGGTGACCCTAAAAAATTAATTATTGTAGTGGTTACCCGTACATGACTAGTTAGCAAAAAGCTGGGATTCAATGAATTAACCTTCTGTGTGATGACAGATGCTCCTTTCTGGTTGTTAATCCATGAAAACTCTTCCAGCTGCCTTCCATGTGGCTGTGACACCCAGGCAGTTCATTAAAGCTTTTGTCAGAGAGCAGAAAGAGTAAGGCTACTCCATGAGGGAGGGCAAGCAAGAAGATGAGGTTGACCACAGCGCAGGCTGGGGCAGTATCCTTACCACAGGATGCAGTCCTACAGCATCTCAGCTGGATGAGCCAAGCAGGGCTGGTGACAGGAACATGTTTGTTAACTGTCTGTCAGTCAGCGAAAAAGAAGCTGCCAAAGTCAATCCAGGAAATCCAGATGAAACTGCAAGAACAGCAGGGAGCAGGCCTGGAAGCAGGTACACATATGGCAAAGCTCAGAAAAGGAGTGGATACCAGTGCCTGAGCTTAAACTGACCTCCTGCATCAGTGAGTGGAACATCAGGAAAGAACTAGAGAGCTGTAGCTGTCTAAATAAGAGAAAAGGTCTTTGGGAATGAGACTTAAAGAAGAATAGAGCTCTACATGACTTTGAAGAAAAGTAGAACTCAAGTCACAGCTGTCCCTAAGGTGGCGGTGCCATCTTGCGAAAGAAATACATGCTTGGTAGAACAAGAATAAATCTTGAGAGATGCAAGGAGAAAGGCAAGACATTTGTCTGCAAGCAAGGTAAGAAACAGAATGCAGAGGAGTAAGAAGTGTGTGTGTGTTCATGAGATGAACTTATGTGAGGCATCCCTTCCAGTCCTATTTTCAGTTTTCACTTAAGGGATTTAGAACTGGAGAAGTGCAGTAAAGGTCATGTTTGGAGAACTTAGGAGGGCTGCAAAGAAACATTATGGAAAGAGGACAACTTTGCCCACTCATAACATGTTTTCTGTCATCTGCTTGTGACAGATTCTTGTGTAGAGGATCTTCAGCTGTAATTCCTGATGACCTTTTCCATTTCTCAGTTTTGACTTGATATCTCATTGATGTAAGCAGGATTAATAAAGAAAATCCCACATTAAAAGGAAAACTTCTGAAACAGAATTAATAGATGTTAATTCCCATTCCTTCACGTGCACTGGGTTTAGGGAGTGGGTATTTTTTTTTTTGGTATAGACTTTATAGCTTCATATTATACCTTCTTCAAATAACTGTATTTCTTGCAGGAAGAGAAGAGGTACCGAGCTGCATATTTAAATGCAGAAGAATCTGAGAGAGAAAAATTTGCTCTCTTTTCTGCAGCTGTAAGGGAAAGCCATGAGAAGGAGCGAACAAGAGCTGAAAAAACGAAGAACTGGTCTATTATTGGTTCTGTTCTGGGAGCCATTATAGGTGTTCTTGGCTCTACCTATGTTAATCGAGTAAGGCTGCAAGAGTTGAAAGTCTTGGTGCTTGAAGCACAGAAGGGCCCAATAAATTTGCAAGAAGCCATCAAAGAACAGGCCTCCAGCCATTACTTACAGCAGAAGGATCTCAGCGATGTCATAGCGGAACTGAAAAATGTGCTGCAAACAGGGGCGTCACAGGAAATAAAAGGCAGAAGACAAGAGAATAACTCCATCAAAATAGATTCTCTTTTAATTCCTTTAAACGAGCAGCTAAACTACACTAAACAAGTCAGCTCATGCCTAGGGAGTTTACAAGAGCAGTTTAACAGTCTGCAGGAAAGCATAGCAAAGATGATTTCGGAGGTGCAGGCTGTTAAACTCGCGGTTCATTCTAGGCCTGTGGAAAGAGTGATGCCAAGGTCGTCAGTGGAGGGCAAGGGCCAGGCTTCTGCTGTCAGAGATGTGATTTTAGAATTGTGTGATACCGAGCGCAGACTGGAAGCACAAATCAAGAGAAATTCTGTTTACAGCACTGCAGTGACATGTGCTGTGTTTGCTGTTACTCTCCCAGTACTATACATTATACTGAAAGGGAACTGATCTCTGATTAATTGCCACAATTTACTAGATTGCTAAAAGTAAACTTGCACTCTAAGTACTTTGAGTACGTAGTTAGAGTGCAAGTCCAAATAAAGTTATGTTAGCATTTCTCCTAGTGTATTTGGAAAAGTGCTGAAGACCTAGTCCATCTACTGCTGCAGGCTCCATGTTAACAGTCTTTGTCACACTCTGTGGTTTTTAACTTCTCAAGCAAAGGAAATTCCACAGTTTCATCTGTCAGTTTTATTTACTGCTTTACTCTTTTACTGTCTAGTCTTGTGTGTCATGCCAGTCAGTGGCTTTCACTCTGGAGCTGTATCTGTGGTTCTTCTGTTCAGATGATTCTTTTAATCTATTATTGCTCTAAGTGCCTCATGTAATCCTTTATAGTTTTGCTCCTGAATTCTTTATAGGTTTGCAGTTTGTCCATACACAAAACATCAGGACTCATTTTACCAAACAGGTAGAAATACTTGCCCTGAAGTTATTTTGTTTTTTAATACTAGATCTAATGACATGACAAATAACAGGGGCCATATAAATAAGGAGGATTGAAGTTACAATGATAGAATGTTGCCTTACAGCCAGATGATGCATTTAAAATACATTTAAGTTACATGTGGTAACTTTTTCATAGGACAGTTTATCATGAAATATTCAAAAGCGTTTCTGGAGCTTTAGTTATTTGTTACTGATGACTCCATGTCCTTAAAGGCTTGCAGGGCAGGGAAAGAAAAAAGGTTTCAGATACAGAGATGTATTAAGTATGATGATGTTTATTCTGCAGATGCAAGCCAATTATCCTTTCTCCACAGAGTCCTTAACCCATCATTCCTTAGGTATTTTGTGGTTTCATTTCCCATAAACGCTCTGTTATCTATGGAGCAATCACTTTCTTATCCTTACTAGTATCTCACTGGAACTTTCTCTGTGTTTCTTATTCTTTTCAATTTTGTTGTGTCTGGAAATTGAAATGCTGCTCAGCTTTTAAGCTGCCACCTTGGTGGTGATAGTACTAGGCAAACTACTCCAAAATGATAATTGGAAAATGTGGCTGCCTGATGTTCTGGAATGATGAAGAAAATGGCTGACTGAGGAAAAAAGCTTGTCCAAACAGCCAGACATCAGTATCTCTGTGTGGCCTCACATGCTGTTGTTGGTATCACTGTGAAGAAAAAAAAAAACAAAAAAAAAAAAACAAAAACAGTTTTCTCCCTGTGATGGTAGTGGGTAAGCCAATCAGATGTGGGACTCCTGCTCTATGAGCACTTTTGTGGAACCTTTGCAGACAAAGGAGCAACAAGCCCACCTCATGCTCTGATGTCTTTGTTGACTACATTGTGTTTAGTATACAGCCTGCTATGGACTTTTTCTTCTGTCAGCTCTTCGTAGTTTCTTCAGCCCAGTAGCCATGTTAAAAGGAGTTTGAGGTTTTGATTTTAAGCTCCTAAGACTGTAAGATCTTTGGGACAGGTACATTTGTGCTATGAGGCACCAACTTCATTCAGTATCTTTAGATGCTATTTAGGCCAAATAAACAAAACATATTTAAAATGACCTGTGATGATTTGCTACCTTTAAGAGACATGAAGTATGCACAAGTTGGTAACTGCCTCAAGAAGCATACAGACAGATCAGTACAATTTTTCAAATCCGTAATAGGTTATTTTCTCATTTCACAAGTATTTGTACAGGTTCAATGTCTTGCAGGAGCCTGATGAAAAACAGACAAGTGTATAATTAAAGAGGAAAGGATAGTACAATGGCTCTATTTGTAATTTGTTGGCCCTAGTTACTGAGTGTTGTTCTGGTTTTGGTTTTGGAGTTTTTCTTCAGTTTACCTACAGAAAGTTAGTTCTCATTATAAGAGGCTGAATTTTAGATACTCAGCATCTCTGAAAAGCGTGGCTTCTGTGTATGAGTATGGTTTGAATTGCTGCATGTTAGGCAGCTACAACTGAAAATTGAGACAGCACTCACTGAATTCTACGTGATGGAATAAAAAATGAGTAGAGGTCCAAGGCTAAACTTGTATGCTATAAATAAGAGAATACAAAACCAAGGGTCATTTATTGCCCTGAAGAGATCTGATTTCACCCATTTAAAGACAGTGTAAGAGTAGGTAGCTTTAATGTTATCTTGACTTTTGGGAAGCAAAACTCAGTCAATGAGAAACAATAGCAAATAGATCTGTGATAAATGATTATTTGAAATACACAATCTGAAATCTGAAAAGCTGAAAGGTGTGATACATATCAAGGTGAAAATAACTGGTTCTTATTCTTCATAGGTAGTCTGTTACATTCAGGGTTACATTCTGTGTGTAGCATTGTAGAGCTGGCAGAACTCGCTGTTACAGGTGATTACTGTTGCTTCTCTTGTTCCTGCTCTTCCGTGCTAAATCCTTCTATGTGAAGTGACAGCAGAACTAATTTCAGTTAGGAGAAAAAACCCTTGTAATTAACTGTGTCTATATAATAATTAGGAGGGCAGATTTGCATGTTCCCTGAATGCTGGATTAATCATCACTCTATTGTAGCAATGACCTAAATGTGTAGTTTGGTGCTGCACCATATGAGTACCCCAAAGCCAGAAGATGTGGCTGCAACAGTAGCAGCTGTACCTTCGCTAGCTGAAGGCAATATTCGGGGAGATGCTATAAGATAGAATATATACATAAGTTGTTAGTACTTTATGATAAATCTTTGCCATGGTAATGCAGGCAGCACATACACAGGTTTGAACAAAACCAGCACAGCTGTACAGAGGTGTTTGTCTGAGAACTCACCTTAGTTCAGGTACATCTGTTGGTACCAACAGTAATTTACACAACACACAGTGACATATCTGTTCCTATTTCCTGAATGGTTCAGATGTGGCTAAATGAATAGTTCATGGCCTATGCTCTTCTGGGCTAAAGAGTATTCTATTGCACACCTCTGGTTTATTATCAAAGTTTATAATAGTTGAGTTTCACTTTTGGAATGGGGTGTTGCAGCTGAAGTGTTCCTCAACAAGAGAGTTCTGCTGGCTAAAGCCATTCAAGACTTAGATTCTTGCTCTTTCTGAGAACAAAGTCCTCTCTGGGCAGGCTGCCTCAGCCAGACATGTGTCCCAAACACTCATCAGCTAGGAGGGATGGGGGCTGCAGTAGTTTGTACAGGTATAGTGAGGCCAGGGACTGATCTGTGTATTGTGTATAGGTCACAGAAAGCCAGTGCTGATCCAAGTTAATTCCACTGTCGTTCAAGACACAAAAGATAATATAAAGAGGTAATAGTAAGAGCAACATAAAGCTTTTTGATAGACATTGACTATAGAAAAATGGGTGGCAGTGGCCTGAGCTTGGCCCATGCTAAGCTATTTTGAGTTCTTACTGCTCTGTGAGAAACCACTAGTAGCTCAAAAGCAAACAGCCCAGTGGCTATGGAAATAACTTCTTACGAGGTCACTGCAAGCTTTTAACAGTAGGTGCATTCTGAGAAGAAAAGTCACAATTCCTTTCACTCACCAAAGGAATAGCAAATGTTGCTTATGAATACAGGACAAAAGCAATTGTATGTAAGGGCACAGTCAGGATATATGTATTTATTTATTAACACTTGAGTTTTGACTGTTCCAACATTCTGAGGTCCTGGTGAGAAGTTGCAGGTGCTTCTGTTGATTTCATTGTAACTATCTGTTTGGAAAAGACAGTTTCTTCCACAGAATACCTTCTAAAAACAGTCCCTCTTTATGGAGCTTAGGAGGGTAGAGATATGCTGCTTACTTCAGAAATAGGATTGAGATTTGCAGTAAGAGTGAGGTTCATGAGCTGGGAAAGAAAGACAATGCTAGGTTTCTCCATAGCATGTTTAGAACTGGATTTTATTGCCAGATTTTTGCTAGCAAGTTATATTCTTCACCTTCCTCATAAAACTTAAAGAAGTGTGATTTCTGGTGTGTGGCAATCGATGGGTAATCTAAGAAGGCGGGTGCTTAAACACAGCAAAAAACCAGCAGGGCCACAATTTCTGGTTTTAAGGAGAATTGAGTCTTTAGATGGCTGCAGCCTACAGTGGCCTTTCTGTCATTTTGCCTGAGTTTTATTCTGTTTAGATACTGGCCTGTCGTATGCTCTGGGGAACTTCCCTGTGCTTCAAGACTTGTTAAAAGCAGAAACCCAACACATCATCTGTGTTGATTCAGCAAGCTAATCACCCAACCTTCTTATTAGTTTGGTGCATGTAATCTACTTCATCACATACATCTAATTCTTGCTCTTCAAGGAGGCAGTTTTGGGGCTGTGTGGCTGGAGCCCTGACCTTGGCACTGGAAGACTTGTTCATGGTGATACTGAAGTTGTCATTTGTAAATGCTTTGGCTGCAGACCTCCAAGATAAGGGATTGTTACACATGTCCCAAGCTTGATTTTCTGTGTTGTGCAGAGAGAAAAAAGCAAACCTGCACAAATAGGTGTGTGCTGAGGGAGTCTCTCACTCTGCTTCTGCAGGTTCTGGGATGTTGGCGCTGTCCAAGCCACACTGAGTGTGAGGCATGTTCAAAAGCAGATCCTTAAACATCAGTAGGCTGCTGCTAGCAAAACTGTAGGTACCCAAATGAGGGTAATGAAACAGCATTATGGCCTTCTAAATGTTCCGACAAACTGAAAACTTGAACAGTGTCAGATTTAAAGTAAGGGAGATGTAGTCAACCTTCTGTTGGTCCCTGAAATACTCCTCTAGATGCAGTTTATTCCCAGAAGCTATAGACAGTATTCAGATATCCCTCATGACTTTCTTAACCCACCTCATCCACTGCTTGGAGAGGAGCAAGAGCAAGAAGAAAATCAAAAAGCATAAGCAGCTGCTGGCCTTGTGATTATCATAATACTTATGTAGGGAACTTAGCTAACCTGCTTAGAACCAGACATGAACAAGGGCTTTTACAGGGAGGATCCTTAATGGATTTAAATATATTTTAAAAAGCATATGAACAAATGGAAATCAAAAATTGTTTAAATTTGTTCCTCAGCATGTTTGTTCTTTGTGTGATGCTGTTTTCAGCTATGTAATGTTTCAGAACTTTCTTTCTAGTTCAGTTTTTAAGAACTGCAAAAGATTTTTGTGCAGACCAGTCAGAACTCCTCTCTGAAGAGGGAATGTGTAATCCCATAGTGGTTTTACAACATTTTTTTTCCACTCTGAAGGGCTGTAAGTACAGTAAAAGTGTGTGGGGGGGAGCACTACAATATCCTTCAAGTGCACAGAAGCTCTTCCTGCCCTGTTCCCAAGGTGGAGCCTGCAGCCAGCTCCCTGCACCAGCCTTGCAATGTGACAGAAGGAAAAGTGCTCTTTCCCAGTGTGCTCTCATGGGGCTTTTTACTGCTTTTTAAGTGAAGCTTGCAGGCGTTTTTTACCAGATTGAAGGGGCTGCAGGTTGGGACTGGCCCTGGAGGAAAGGCACAAAGAGGATTAGTGTTTTGAGTCAGGAATGGGTTGGGGCAAAGAAAATTTGGGTTTGGTTTTTGCTGGGTTTCTTTTTAACTCTTAGTCACTAAAACTGGATTTTGGTGGAAGCAGTTTGAGTGCAGTTAAAATGTCTCTGACTGGTGCAATGATAATACTCTGTTCAGTGAGCTTTACCCTGGAGAGAGTCAGTAGGATATTTTTTTCTGTGTGGGGAGAGGAGCAAGTCAGGAATCCTTTATCTCCTCATGAGAGTCCTTATGGGCTGTGTGCACAGGGGGCCCTGAGAACTCCTAAGCATAACAAAGTGCCAAGGAGCAAAGGTCCACACAGACAGTTGGCAGCTGAAATAATCTTTTCTCTGGGGGCCTGTGATCATGCTGCCAGATCCTGGGGAGTGTTCAGAATCTCTAAACTTTCAGTTGTACTTTTTCCTTCATAAAATAGTCGCTTTTTGGGTGGGAGTGTGAGAAGCTGATGGATAAGAGAGTAGATGTTTAATGACACTTCTGGACATGGGACTTGCACCAACTACATTCCTCTGAAATGTCAGAAATGCATGTGGGAGGGAAGCCTGGTTCAGAGTTTCAGAGCAGCTTTGTGTTTTGAGTGAAGATCTGTAACTGCATCTAGGCAAAAAGGAAAAGGGATGGGTACCTTGGCACACAGCAAAGTCTGTACCTTGCACAAGTCAGGCCAGTGCCTGTTTCCTCTTCCTCAAGAGTTTGCTTTAACCTACAGATCCTGTATCACTTCTGCATGTCCTCATATGTCCTGTTTTCCCACACAGAGTTAGCAGGTGGGTGGTAGAGGCATAACTTCATCTTTTGTATGGGATTTCCAAACATCTGGCAGTTGGCTCAGCAGGCAAATGGCCACTGGGCTGTGTAATTGTGTTTAGTACATAGTCATTGCTTGTAGAGCAAGTCAGTTGTTAGACTAACTGTACATTTGCTGATCAGTGACACAACTGAGTTCAAAACATCTGGGAAACACAGACATTACAGTGTGAGCGAGAAGAATGAGAGCATTAATTCTGTCCTGCTTCAGAGCTGTTACTGACAGAAGTTGCCCCTAATTCAGAGAGAGGGTTTAATGCAGTCACTTCTCCAGGGCAAGAAATTTCTCTGTCTCTTACACAGAGCACAGGCCTCTGCTCCACTCATGACTGGAGCATGCAGCTTCACAGGAATAAAAATCACAAAACCAGCAGTCAGTTTATATTACATGTATTGCTTCAGGCGCTTTTGCTTTATGATGCTTTTGTCTCCACCAACTTTCAGCCGGAACGGTATGTTCTGTGCTGGTTGGGAACTAGAGATAACTATGCTTCTGTCACATTCTTGAGTCTTGCTAATGTCCTGGTTCCCACATACTCCACAGATGGAAATCTTGCTGTATCTCAGCCACCTGATCCTCAGCCATCCACAGGATGAGTCCTCAGCAAGTAGAAACTGGGTTTTGTATAAGATTTTGCACCCTGTGCACTGTGTGATGCATCATGGAGATCACCACTCACTCACACCTCTTGTCTTGAAGACAGCCAAGCACAAAGGCTTCTCTGACCAAACACTAAGGTTATGTTGCTAGGAGATAGGCAGAAGAGGAAATGTTGTGATTTCTTCTGGAATATACAGTTCTAAGTCCCGCTCTCAACACTTCTGGAACAGAGGTTTGCCCTGCCGGCAGCATCCACCGAATCTGCCACAGTCGGGTCCTTCACCAGGCCGTGTCCGGCATCGACTTCGGTATGACTTGTTCAACGCCGAGGCTCGTTGTCCCGAGGCGACAGAAGCCGCTTGTCCATCCGCCGCTCGAGCTGGTGCCCTTTTGGGTTGGGGGAGCAGGAGCAGGTCCCGACACTGAGTCCCGCGGCGGCGGTGGCTTCCAGCCCAAGCGCGGAGCCGGGGAGCTGCCGAGGGGGCCACGGGACACGCCCCACCGGCGGCAGCCAATGGGGTCCCGCCGCTGGCCGGCAGCGTGGGGTGCAGCCCTGGCTCCACCAAGACCCCGAGGGGGCGGGGCGGGGTGAGGCTTCGGGGGCGGGGCCTCTGCGGGGGAGGCGGGCTGCTATTGGAGGAGCTGTGTCTAGGGGG
>VWZX01004927.1:2382921-2476191 GCA_013399015.1 Galbula dea
ACCACTGCGGGGGCGGCGTGACCAGGGAGTCTTTCCGCCGGCGGGACCACCGGCTGGGCAGCGAGGGCAGGCGGCGGTGAGAGCGGGCATGCGGCTGGGCGCGGAAGAGCGGCTTAGTGGGAGCCCTCAGCGACCTTGGCAAAGCATGGAGCGGAGAGGCGGGGAGATGGCACAGGGCTGGTGGCGGGGAGGGGGACCTCGCCCCGCGCCTGGGCTTGCACCGCTGTAGCCAAAAGTTACTCAGTTCAAAAAAAAAAAAGAAAAAAAGAAAGAAAATAGCACCACAAGTCAGTAGCATTGTATTCCTGAGTCTTCAGCCTCTGAGGTAGCTGTAACTGTCTTCTACAGAAAGCTTAATAATTAAATGTGTTTTGCAAACTTACAAATGCATTTAAGTTAGAGTCATAGATAGAATCATTAAGGTTGGGAAAGACCTCTAAGATCATGAAGTCCAGCCATCAATCTATCACACACATGTCCCTAAGTACAACATCTATATATTTTTTTAACACCTCCAGGGACAGTCACTCCACTACTTCCCTCGGCAGTCCGTTCCAATGTCCAACAACTCTTTCTGTGAAGAAAGTTTTCCTAATATCCAAAATATCCATTATTACCTTAGGGGAGGATGACCTGTCTCCCTTCTTCAATCTGTTCAACACGTTTTGTAGGAACATTGGAAAAGTTGCCTTTCCGATTAACTTCTGGAAGGTCATAGATTAACCTTTTTGGGTTGTTTTTCTGTGATTATTTTACTCTCTGTCCTGAAACCAAGTGGTTAAGTCCTGTTCTGGATATCTCATTTTCCACCTTGGATGCATTCCTTTTGAGCAGTTTGGAGCAAGTGTTTGGGCCCCCTAAGCAGGTGTGTTTTCTGTTACATCGATGCAATTTGAGACCTTTCTTTTCTCAAATCTAAACTTTCTATGACTGCTGCTTTATCTCAAGGCAGCAGTCTGGAACAGGAGTAGTCCTGTGAGAGTATCTGGACTGCTGCAGTAGTTACAAAGGAAGGGGCTACAATCCCAAGTGTTGTAAAACAGCAGGGTCAGTATTTTACTAAACAAGTGCTTTATTCTGTACCAGGCAGAGTGCTGAATGTGGTCTGCTCATTTCTGGTCTTGGTTTTTGAATGGAGGTCACAAGAGTCCTGTGTTATGCCTTGTGGATAAAATGCAGAAATCAATGAGCATGACATTAATGATGTGTCTGTGACGTTGAGAGCTTAAGCCAGTGATGGAGACACTTGCCCTGATTCAGGAGAGAGCTGATGCACTGAGCTGTTGTGCTCGTGGGTTTGCATTCTAATGGAGAAATTGGTGTTTCCCCTTAATTGTTACAAACCGAGCATGGAATTGCATAGGTTTCAGTAGGTCACTTTGAGAGGCCAGGAATTCTAGCAGAATCCCAGGAGAAGAAATCAAGCAGGTTATGGGCAGAGAAGAATATGGCAGGAAAGGTAGTTTATCAGTTTTGTGGTGCTGAGCAGACTATTTCCATGTGCATCCACACCTGTGTGTAGCAGAACTGGAATCTGCAAGCCAGGGACTTGCTCTGCATTAAGATGTGGCTAGAAAGCATTTAACATAGCGTGGTCACATATGGAATTTTCTCTTTAAGTTTCTTCCAACATGTGAAAAGAGTTAGGTTAGTAATACGATTACCAATATTTAATAAGATTAAAATTACCAGCATAAATCTCCTGAGAAAGGTGGGCACAGACTGTCAGCAGTTGACACTCTAATCTCTGCTTTCCCCCACATAAGTGCTGTAAAGAGTTTGGGCTCCTAGACTCTGCTTGCTTTTCAGAACAGAAAAATCCTGTCCTCATGTGCTGGCATCTCAGGTATTGCCTTACCTTTCATATCCACCAAGAGCATCATATTCCCAGTGGGGCCGTGGGATCTTCCCATATAAGGGCAGAGGGAATAGCTGACAGAGGGTTGTAAGGAGCACACAGAGCCATTCCTTTCGCCTCAGTGCCAGTCTTTGTGTGAAGCAGGGTTGTTTCTGCAAGTGTTGCTGCTGCTGCTGGCACGCTTGGGCTTTCCTGGCAGCGTCAGCAGCGCCTGCAAGGACTGAACTAGTCTGGAAAGTATCTGGTGTTGCTAAAGGTGGCCCCATGTGCCTGAAGAGAGACTGCCTGCCAAATAAGCTGTGCCAGTTGTGTGTTGGGTGTGCTCTGAAGGAAGAAGCACCCACCCAGGTTGTCTCTGTGTGGGGTGTGTGCTATCCAGTACCGTCAAAAGGGAGAACAACTGCACTTGCTGTCTTCCTCTATTGCTGTTTGCTTTCTGGAGTGGTTCATGTAGCCAGCAGTGTTGGGTACAGGGGGACATGATATCTTTTTAGGTAGATGAAGCATTTTATGCTTCATTGTCACCTGGGGAGGGAGAGCAACAGATGAGGGGAGGTTTGGAAGATGGTGAAGCAGTGGCTTCCCATAAATGCTTGGTATTTTTTTTGTGGTAAAAGCTCTCCCTCTGAATTGGTCATGTTCACATTATTTCTCTTTTGTCATCTTCCTCTCTGTCTCAGTCCTTCCTGCTGCCTTTTGGAGCAAACTCACAAGGAGTTCAGTTTCTCCACCTCTCTGGCAGCCTCTCCATCTCTTCATTTTTTGTTTGTAGCTGTTGGGCTTTCTCCCCTGAAACTTCAAGTTGGCTTTTGTAGCCAAGTTCTGAGCTGAACCCTCCCCATCTTGCATAACGGCATCCTGGAGGAAGATGATAGGACTTCGATTCATCCCAACTTGCAGGCTGTGCAGGGTGGTAGCAGTCAGAGGAGGCATGAGCCTACCTGCTTTCTTGTAAGAATTAGCCCTCTAGACACGAGCTAGTTTCAGGAAGCAGGGTTTGGACTGGTGCCCTTTTCACTCACCTGGATCTTCAGTGAAATGTCTTTGTGCTCTGAGTGCTGGAAAGATGTTTCCTTCTACTGACTCTCCTTTGCATTCCCCATAATCTGTTAAAGCCCTGGATTTGATTTGTGCTTATTTGTGGTTCTTGTGAGTATCTGATTGCAGGATTACTGTATCTGAAAGGATTCATCCTCTGCTGTTCATCAAAACTACAGGAGAGCTGCTTTTGCCTTTATGGGATGTGCCAGCTGGTCTTTCATTGTGCTGGTATCATTTTCCTTGTCCTGTTATTGGAGGTGTCTTTGATGACCTGATGGTTGTGATGGTGTCTTTAGAGAAGATTCATATTGATCGTTATTTGAGTGATGTCTGGTCTTGGTGCCAGAAGGTAATTCTTAGACAATTCTGGCATGTGTTTTTCAGGGACAAGCATTTGAGACATTAGGAGCATGTGCACAGTCTCAACATGATTACCATTGTTCCAGGAGCCAGAGTGGATGCTTAATTCAATTGGAAGAAGTAATCTCGTGTGTTGCACAGTCTTGATTCCAGCACAAGTAATCAAGAGGACTGAAAGACCTGCCCCTTGGTGTGCTGACTCTAGGGACTCTCTAAAAACCTCGTGGAGGGTTTTGGGGTTTTTTTGCTAACTGTAGCTCTCTAGAGCCATACAGGATCAGCCTTCATGCTCTGGTTTGCTACAGAGATAACTGAGAAGTGTCTCTGCTTCATAAACTGCCCTGGGTTGTAGTTGCTGGAGCTCTGACTCGCTAAGCTGTGCTGGTGTGAAAACATGAAGCAGGATGTTTCAACCTGTACTGACATGCAGCCTTGGCTAATGGAAGAACCACAGAGCTTTGCTGTGATCTCTGGAAGGCTCTGCTTTTTCTCTCCAACTGCTTAAGTAATAAACGTGGAGGACTTGTTTTCACTGCTAATATTTTTTTTTAGCCAAGTAGTAACTAAGGCATCTGAGCTATTATGAGGTTGCAGGAAGCAATTTAGGTCTCCTTTTCGTTAACTAGAAGTAACTACTGCCTCCTGATGCTTGGGGTTGGGGGGAGAGGAAAAACAAATGGTGTCAACTTAGGTAGATTTATTTTTGGAGTTTCTTATTGTTTGGGGGGGGGTTATTGAATAAATTTTTTTAATCATTTCTAATATCCTGAATGTAGTGTTAGAATTTCTCTTTCAAATCCTGCCTGCCACTCCTAAGAAAGAAAAGGGGGAAGAATGAAGCAGAAAAGAGCTTTATGTTAGTATGTTGATCAAAATGTGAGGTGAATCTTCAGCTGATACAGATCCTAAGGAAATTCACGACTGCCAGATTTTAATCACATGTGAACTTTAGTTATTTACTTGCTGTGTAAACACTGCAAGTGCTGTGAGGAACACTTCTCCTATGCTTGGCAAATGTGTGAGATTTCACATTGCTTTTGGCTTTGAAGTTTAACTACAGAACAGTGTGGAACTGGTGAGTTGAGTTCCCCAGCCTCTGCTCTGCACCAGTGCTGCTGCTCTCAAAATTCCTACAACTTCATAGCTACTCCCTTTTAGGAAATTGTAATTGTTTTCTCTTCTTAAAGTATCTGAACATTGTAGTTTTTAATCTTTTAATCTTGCTGTTTGTATCTGTTTCTGTTCTATCTCATGTGGAAAGTCTTTTCTCCCTTTGTCACAGGGGCTGTGGGTGGGTTGGGCTTTGTTCCTGGTGGTGATTTAGCTAGGCTGGTTCTGTACTGACTTTGAAGTCATCACCATTCTCATTTTCTTTTGCACTTTTCCTTAATTCTGAATTTAAAGGTAGTGCTGCCTGTGGAGCTTCTGGGTTTCATTGGAAAAAACACGTGTGTCAGCTTGTCTCAGCATAATGTAGTATTGCATGTCAACTGGGTTGCAACAATGGGATTCATACTGCTGCTGAAGCTACCACAAGGAGAATACGATCTTTCTTGCATCCTACCCTTCCCTGCAGCTCTGCCCAGGAGTTGTGCCTGGGACTATGCAGGTGGGGGAGGTTGGTTGTGTTCGAGCATTTCTCTATGCTGATGAAACTAGTTTCTGACTAAATTGCATGTCATCCTATAAATAGAATGGGTATGTTTGACATCTTGCTCTATTATAATAATCCTGAAAATTACTACATAGGAGTAGTGTTTTCAGCTTAAGGTTTGTGTCCATGTATGCCTCTTTCAGAGTTGGTTTTGTTTCAGTCTCATTCCTTTAGCTCTCCTGTACTGCACCATTTCACATTTTGGTTAGGTGACCTCCCTGTTCTGTGTCTGGGTTTACTGTCAGAACTGGAGTGTGATC
Organism: Galbula dea; assembly: GCA_013399015.1. Lineage (NCBI taxonomy): Eukaryota > Metazoa > Chordata > Aves > Piciformes > Galbulidae > Galbula > Galbula dea. The sequence continues at coordinate 2,388,095 of VWZX01004927.1, forward strand.
TCTTTCCCTGCTCTGCTCCTGACTCTTGGAGAATGTGTGTTCTTGAAATCCCTCTGTTGCTCACCAGTGCCCGTGCCCCATCCTCCTGTGGGATACAGTGAGGAGTTTCTGGGCTCTCTAATCTCTCCAAAGAACTGCAAGCCTCAGTGAACAGCTGGCCAAGCAAATGTTTGGGAATATGCTCCTGGCAGTGCCCTGCAAGTGCTCTGTGCTGTGCTAGAAGTCCTTCAGAAAATAAGAATTTAAAGCACAGGGACCAAAGCTTCAGAGACACTCCTGTACCTGCCAGACCAGACTTGGTCAGAAATAATGTTATCACTGAAGTTATACCAAGAGGTTTGGACAGCTTGGAGTTAATGGCCCTGAAGCAACTCTCTGGTTAGCACTTTCAGCTTTGATCCCAAGGTTTTATGTATCAGACTGACCTTAAAATGCAGAAGAGAGCAATGCTGTTAATGAATTACCCAAGAGTAAATTATCATATGTGAGAGCATTTTGGTGACTTCGGGGATCATCAGTCTGGTGTCTTCCATGCACTAGTCACGAGCTCCTCTCACCTATCCTATGCTATGTCCTGCCTTTAGTGTAGCCAAAAAATATATGTGCTGAAGAGCTGTAGTGCAAAAGCAGTTCCTGGACTTCTGAATCCCACTACTGCCAATGTTTTGATCTCTGTTTTCATACTGCTTGACTTCTTGCATACATATTGCAGGTGGTTACTGAATGGTTCTGCCCAAGAGAATGGTAAAATGGGTGTGCAGCTGGGAGCTGTGTGTGCCGCTGCAGGAAACAGAGGAGGAGCAACCAGGGGTTCTGCTTATTTGCCAGCTCTCTTGAACTTGCTCATCATTTTGAGAGAAATTGCTGAAACAGGACTGCAGAAATGTTGAAGGACCTAGGGAGGCTAAGGCATTGGTGAATTTGTATTCTGATCCCTAGCTTAGCTGAAACATATTTTGGATTGTATTTCATGTCAACCTGCAACTACTGAGAGAGATTTAAGGCAGCTATCACAAGGGGGTTTTGCTGCTCAATCTGCATGTCCATGCAGCTTTCTCGTGGCTACAACAAAGAGGTGTGGTTCCCTTGCATGACTATCCTTCTGGGGGGCTGCTATTGCTGTAAGGGGTACCACTGGCTCTCTTAGTGTTTCTTTGTTGCCTTGATCTGGATTTTTCCTATCTTTTTGTGATTTGTAACTGGAAAATGTTCTCCAGGTGTGTGACAGCCTACAGAGGTACACTTGAAATTACAAAATGTTCCTGGGTGTCTGCTACCAGCTTGTTGTCTAGGCAGCACAAAAAACATTGGAATTGGCAAGGCAGAGGAGTAGTTCCTGTGGCACTGCCATCCCCTGATGACTCGGTATGCCAAGCTCCTTGGCCACAGTAGCAGGCTTTTGGAGTCCCAGTGCTGGAGTGTCTGGTTGTGCTCTGTGCCCAGCACTGCTGAGATGATGTAGAGCTAAAGAAAAAGCAAGTGGCAAGGTAGAGCAGCTGCCCTACAAATGCTGTTCTTGTTGTCTGCACTGCTGAGAGGGCAGCTACCTGCAAAGTTGCTCACCACAGCAGCAGAGATGTGGAGCAGGCACTTTGTGTGCTGGCAGTGTGGCCATATGAGCAGCTGCACAGGAACAGATGAAAGAGCCATTTAGCCTGTTTTGCTTTTTCTGGGCTTCGGACAGTCAAGTCTCTGTCCTGATAGTGCCCAAGTCACCATGGCCCCTTCCTTCTCAACACTGAACTGATCTGCAGGGGAAGTGGAAGCCTGTGTCAGTAGCCTCACTAACAAGCTCAGCAGAGTACCCCAAATCTAAAGGCTTATGGGAGAGTTCTGACAATCACACTTTATTGCTTATTGTATTTTAAAACTGGGTTTGTGTGTTGTAGTGGAAGTAGTGTGTTCTGGATACTTGAACCTTGTAAATGCATTTTCTGTCCAGAGAACACAGGCAGCCTGCTCACCATTAACAGTCTTGCAAATAGTTGTTCTGTTTCATCGTGGTACAGAGGTCTTTACATACAGGGTGGTAGCATCATGAAGCTTTCCTAAACAACCCATATTGATACTGGCCTCTGTTCCATAATGCGTAAATAGGCTTCACAATGCTGTGGAGAGCTGTCTGTTGAAGTCTGTGAATAAAGGTTGTAAAGAGTAGGCAAGCTGATGTTGTGGATGATATTGTGGACTCATGTTATTTTGGAGTAAACCATCTACAGCATCCCAGACCTGCTATAGCAACAATACTTGCAGTGAATCTGTGAATGCCAAACTCATTAGCTACAGACAAGTCTAAATAGTGTTTACCTTCCAAATGATGACAGTGATGGGTGTCCTGCTGGGAGGAACTTGTATGCTGGTGTTCTGCTCACACATCCCCAAGAAACTTGAACATTTCTGGTGAAGTATTTTTGCAGTGTGATGTTCTGTTGCTGGTCAAAGGTTTGTGTCTGTGTCTGATGCAGTGGTTAGCAGCAGCGTGCAAATCCTAGGATGCTACTGCATTGACTCAAGCTGTTGCAGGAGAATGACCTGCACCTGCAGTTCCGAGCTTTCATCCTTTGCCTCATGAATGTCTGAAAGCCATTGGGCTATGCATCTATTTACCTTTGTCCCAGTGCTGCCAGCACAGCATAATCCTAAGGGGTGCTGCAGTGACAAGTACAGGCTCTGTGTTCTCTGCAGGCTGCCAGAGCCTATTGGATCATCAAAACAGAAATGGCACCTGGCTGCTCAGCTCTAGGATTGTAATCTGTGTCCCCAACTGCACCATGTAGGAAGTACCAGAAGGCATAAGGTCCTAATGATGGAACTTTGCCCAAAATGCAATGTGTTTATCCTAAGTGGGTAGAAATCACATGTGTGCACTGATTCATGAGTGAGATGGTTTCAACCAGTAAAAACACATGGAGCATCCTTGTTTTCTGCTGTGTAATGAAGAAGAAATCTCAAAAAACTCTTTTCTGTCTTAAAGCCTTAACCTTTTTGTTAACCTTTTGTGTGAAACTGTTACCTCTACTGGGAACTGTCCTCTGTGATGCTGCTTCCCTTGACTGAAATAGAACTGTTAGTCTACAAACTGGCACTGATTTCTTTACACTCAGTGACCTATAGGAAGGTTTGTGTCTTGTGTTTGTCTTCAGGCTGCTTTTCTGTCTGTCTTGTCACTTCGGCCTGTTTTGGATAGAAAGGTGAAAAACTCAAGTGAAGAAAGAAGAATTGATCCTTCAAGAGATGCAAGGAGGGGAAAAAAGTGTTATAGTATTATAGCAAAGCACTCCCTTTAAAATGAAGACTCTGTTTATATGTGTTAGTTCTCTTTGGTTTGTTGTGGGATTGAAAGGTCACTTTGTCTCTATCTAAGCTATGAAAAAAATCAATGGTCTAATCAATTTCTAAAGTAGATGTAGTCAAAATGACTACTGTGGTGTGGCTCGGGCTTTGATGTGTGAAGGTGTCCCAAAAAGCTGCTAGAAAAGTCAGTTCAGACCATCGGTGCAAATAAACTTACAGACTTTGTAGGAGAATTTTCTTTCCCATTCCCTGTGTACACAGGGTGGATTTTTTTCCTTTCCCTAGTTCCAGCATGGCTTCCTCCTGGTGTTCCTACTGAAAGAACAGATCACTGAGAGCAGATCAACAAAAGCAGTCACACAGTTCACTTGAGCAGTCATGCATAAATATGAGCAGACTTTCTGCTGTTAAAACCAATGGGTAGCCTTCCCTGCCACCAGTTTTCCATAAGCTGCATGTTCCTGCTGCTTGGAGCTATGTTGAGGATCTCATCCAAGAGGATAGTGTCCCAGATATTAGTGTTCCTGGGGAGCTAGATGGGAGGTTCACAATGGCAAGTAAGTTTTTTGTTTTTTTTTTTCTTTGCAAATACCAAGGTAAGGATTGATAAAAGCCACATGTCTCATTCTACACTAGTGCTTTGGAATTATTTTCTTCTGAGTGTTATAAAAGGCAGAGCCCTTCCTGTTATCGCACTGACCTGCACCCAAATTTTGGCCTGTGATCCTACCTGGACGGAGAGCACAAGCTCTCTTTTGTGTGCTCTTTGTGAGCTTAGATCTGCATTTGACATAGAAGACAAAATGAGAACTGTCACTCAATGGAAGTGCTGGTTGGAGGTGCAAGTTTAATGGGCCTCCTGTTAGAATGGGAGTAGTAGGAGGTACTAGTCCTCATGATATAGAGTGCCTGGTTAACATCTACAAGAGATTATGCTTTTCATGCAGTGATCTTGAATATATCTGGTCTTTTGAGAGGTTTGAGGTGGGTAGGTATTGGTTTTGATGTATACTCGGAGGATATATACTTCTGAAGGGTTTGGTTGTCTTAATAGTAAGAAAGAGCAGCTGGAAAGAAACATGCGAGTACATGGCAGCAAGTGAATGTGTTCATGTAATGTGTTTCTTAGGATGTTTGTCTTGGAGCCATACAAAGGTATGAATAATTGATCTGTGCCAACATCAACAGCATTCCTCATAATTATTTAATTTTTTAAAATGCTAATGCATCTGAAATCATGAGTTACTGGGGACATGTCAGAAAGTGGTATTCCTAGTAGGTGTCTTCAGCAAGCATGAGTACAACACTCTGTGCAGATCAGTAATTCATCAGTGTTCTGGAAAAAAATCTAAAGCTACTGCTAACATTGAGCAGAGATGCAGGCAATTTGCCCTCTGAAATTTGCAGAGGGCAAATTCAAAAACGTGGCTGGAAGTGACAGGTCTGTTGTATTTTCCTGCTTGAAGATCCTGAATAGTACATGAATTATTGGCAGAATGGGGGATCAAGTAGTGGAGTTTTCCTTAGAGCATTTGGATAAATGATTAAATGGTGGCTAAGATAGAAGCTAGCTCCTGACAGCTAGTAGAGTCGGGTAGTTGACTGTTAGCTAACTGATAGCATCTGTGCAGTCTATGCTTTCTGTAGCTCCTCCGTTTTGCTGTAAAACGGGCCTAGAGAAATAACATCTCTGTTACAGGCAAGTATAGACTTCTGTGTGCCAGAGATGCTGATCAGTCACCAAAACAGTGACCCTGAAGGAGGGGCAGGAGGTGGGTTGGGGGCTGACAATCAAATTGCTGTTTTAAAAAAAAAAAAAGTTCTAAGTTGTTCAAGCACTCTAGAAGGTGCCTTGTAATGAGAGACTGACAGGCCTTGTGTGTTGATTGGCAAATAAGCTATTGAAAGGTGACTTGGTTAAAGCATGTGCATAATGGACTCAGAGGAGCTACTCTTTAATCCAGCAGAGAAGAAATTAATGGCTCAAGGCACAAGGCAAACAAATAAGAAATTAGACTGGCCTTGCTGCCGGAAAGAATGATGGTGCTATTGCAGCAAACTACTGGGAGAGTAGTGAACTTATGTTTTGACCTCCAAAGGCCTCTAGTCTAGATGCCATAAACCTCTACATTTCACAGAACCACTTAATGGGCTTTGTGGAGGTGTGAGTGTATTAAGTGAAACAGTGCCTGTGTGTTAGGCAGGAAGTCAGAGTTGTCCTGCCTTAAATTACGTGACTCTGACTAGTCCTGCTGCAGTTGATTCTGTTTTTCTGTGCTTTAGAAATAACCCCAAGATTAATGCAGTTGTGTTCCTCATCCCTTTTTTCCCCCCTCCCAAACCTTGTTTATGCCTAAATGTTTTATGCAATGGAAATGGTTCATCCTGAACATAAACAATCTTGTTCATGACAGGAGTGTTAACTTAAGGTTTGTACTTCAGATGTCTCCTGAGAATGAACTTTCCTTTGTGTTTCTCACAATATTTCTTTCACCTTTATGCTGATCTATCAGATCTGTCTTTTGGCAGTTGTTTTACTGATTAAACATTGTAGGAAAGTAAGAGTTTTATTAAGCAGTTGTTTATAAACCCATTTACACTGAGGAACAGTGTTCAAGTCCAATTGCATTTAAGAAATTCATTTCAATGTGAAAATCCTGTACAAGAGGTAAATCTGATGAATTTAGATATATATAATATATATATTATATTATTTTATACATATGTATATATATAGTTTAGCCTATGATTGTTTCAGAGTACCTTGTGGTTGTTTACAGGCTGAAAACTTTGGTTTTGTAAGGCCAGATGAATTGTTGAGCTCATTTAGTCTGATGTTGTGTAAAGCAAGGCTGTGGGCTTTCCTAAGTTTCAGCTAAACATCTAAGTTGAGACTGAATGTTAATAAACAGAAGAGTTGCAAGTGATGGACAGCTTGCCATACCAAATGCATTTTAAGATATCTCTGGAAAAATAAGTTTGAAAAATAGACCTTGGTCTGCTCACTCCAGAAACCTGCAATTAGCAAATGATTAACTTTGTTCTGAATGGGTTAACTAAGGTGGTAGTTGTTCTGTTGGCTTCTGATTGACTATATAATAGCCAACATCAGCAATCTCTGTCGAGTGCTGGATTGCAGAGCCTGCTAATTAACACATTAGTTTCATATTGCTGCTGCCAATGTTTGCACTGAAGAATTTCTTTCTTTGGCCATATGGATGGGTGGGAATATCAAGATTGTATTATGGTTCTGGGCTCATTCATGTGTGATTCTTTGTGCTCTGTTTTTCTCAAGACATCTCATCAGGCTTGGGGCTGAGCAGTGCCTTTTCGGAGAATCTTTGACAGAAAGGTCAAAATAAGCATAAGGCCAGGAGAGAAGCCTCTCTCTCTCCCCACCCACCACCCCCTCCTCCTTTGTGTCTGTCTCCATGTATACATATGTACGAGTGTAACACCCAAGGCATTCATCTGTGATTCCTTTCTTGAGACCCAGGGTTTCTGAGTGCCCTGCTGCCACTCAAGGACTTCTCTTAACAGCATACAGCTCTACAGGCTGAATCTCACACAGCAATCTGTGACTTTGTTTACTGGGGGCTAAGGGGAACAGTCTGTGGTTGGGGAGCTCCTGGCACTTGCCAGATGATGGCTCTGCTGGCTTTCCACCACTGCTGTGCATGGTTAGCTGCCTGGCATGTGTGTGTGTCTTCAATTAAGCACATGTAGGTAGACAGGTTTTCCTTTAAAGGCAGTGTTTGCTTATAGACTGGGATCTGGTGGTTCTTCACCAGTTATAGTGATCCCAAAGTGAAGGCTCCAAATGACACTATGGAAGCTGACAACTTGGTTTTGCAGGGCAGGTCATGTCTGACTTAAGTGGGATTTGTTCACGCTTATCCCATGCTACCTCGCATCCATGCATTGAAGGCTCTGCCTGGAAACTCCCTGTGTAAGATCATGACCATTGGGAGTGGGAGTTGTTGAAATCTAGGTATTTACCCCAGCTCTGGGGCTGCACCTGAGGAATATGCTTTGATTTTAGTAAATGAGATTTATTTTTAAGGTATTGATAGGTTTGTGCCTGTTAGAAGAGCATTTGAAGCAGTCAACCCTTTTGCTTTTCTTGTACTGTCACTGTTTCAGCCCAGCCTTGTCTACTCCTTTCCCTTACTTGCCACATGCAAACTGAAAATGAAGTATTGAATCAGCCCATCTAGATTTTTGTATGCAATCTAGCAAATGTTAGTGCTGGAAGCTGGACTCTTGCTGCTGTTTGTCTGGTAACGTTAGCCTCTCTTGTTTCCTTGTGCTGCTTTTGAAAAATACTGGTTTGCTTTCTGTGTGAGAGGTGGTTGGCCCATAAATGTATACCAACCCACCTAATAATTCTTTTCTCAAATCTTTCATCAGGTCTTTTCTGTTATGTAGTTTAAAATGGAAAAAAAAAATACCAAGCACCTCCCTTTGCCCCTGGAAACAGCAGTTGTCTTGTTCTCCTGAGCTGACTGCTGCTCATACTGATCAGTGCTGGTTCCTTTGTCTGTGTTTATTTTAGAGTTAAGCTATAAGCTGTGTAAGACTAGGGCATTTTTGTTCTGTATTTTTGCAGGATCTTTTACATGAGTCTTCCAAAGGCTAAAATAAATGCTCTAAAAGGCAAAACTGCCATCTATTTTAGTGGCAAGATGGTCGTTGCTCCAAAAATAAAGTTTTGTGGTTTTGTTCTGATAAAACATTTTGGCAAGCACATGCCTGCACAGAGGAAGGCCTAGGTCGGGGTTGGACTCATGGCCATCTGCCATCTTTAGGTTGGACTGCCTTTTGTCAGCCAGATGCCTTGTGATCCTCACCTTCTCTCCTGTCCCTCTTTTGACAGTAGCTGTGGGTGCTTCCCAGGGGCTCCCTGGCTGTGTTTACTTTAGCTAGGGAGGTGTTTGCCTGTACTGCAGAACTCCAGCTTCCAGCTGCCTGGGAAACCTGGAGCATTTGTGTTGATTTATTAGGGCATAGTGTGCCTCAGGAATGCCTTTGCTAAGGAGCTGGGAGTGATGGAAGGGATCGTGCCTGATGTAGCAGTGAAGCCTTCTTGTTTCTCTTTACAGAGAGGCTAAGCAGGAATTACCCAAAGCAAGGTAAGAGAAATAGCTCGCTCAGCTGACTGTTTCGGAGTGTGAAGTAAGAGTTAGGTTTCTCTGGCAGAGAATCAAGGAGGTGGACGATAGATGCACTTCTAAGAGTGAAATTTTAAGTGAGTTTTTGGTGGGGGGTGATCCTGTGAATTGCCCGACCAAAGGGTTTGTATGGTTTTGGTTTGTGTTAAGAGCTGGCATTCCTCAGCTACTGACTAGGGCTTTTTTCTGGGTCTTGGCTTTGGGCCATCTAAATGTTTTGCACTTGAAAGAAGCAAGTTTCCACCTCTTTGGAGTTGCAGGCTTCTAAACATTTTTCAATAGAGGTACCAGCAATGGATTTGCTTTTTTAATTACCTTTGCAGACAACAAAAGTATATGGACTACAAGTTTAAAAATCAGTGATAGGAGTGTGTCCTCCCTGTAGTGAGTTCACTAGAACACCTTCACCAATCTGTAGTTTGTCCCAGCCATCTGATATGCATCCCTTGTGTTCCTTTTGTACCTGGTGTGCACACACAAATACGTGCTTAGGGGGTTTTTCTTTCTTCTGAGATTTTGGTGGCTGTTGCTCCAGCTGATCGGAAACCAATACCTTAGAAAATGTTGGGTGTTTGTACAAGGTAGGTTGGACAGCTGGTCACTTTGTGTTGATCAAGTATTTGGTAGTTGCAGAGTAAGTTGTGTTTATGGGGCATCAATGCTGAGAAGAAATTTCCTTTCCTGGCTGAGGTAGAAAGACTGTCCATGTAAAGCTTTCTTCCTTTGCTTTAGCATTCCTTGAGGTTGTTTCCTATTTTACAAACGCATCTTTTGAGAACTGCCAGGAAAATGTCTCTCTCAAATAGCAATGGAAATTTCTGAGCTCACAGGGATGAAAACCTTTGGGTCTGTGCTCCCTGAGTGAAAAGATTACCAACCAGCCATTCTTCAGCGTGCAAAGCAGCCGAGCAAAGTCTGCAGAGACTCTCCGAAAGTTACTGGCTTTTCTCAGGACGGGTGATGGTGAATAGAATTGAATGGGGTTGGTCCCATCCTTTTTAGCTTCCCCACTACAAGTACAGAGAGCAGTGAATCTTGGAACTGAGTACATGCTTGAATAAATTGAGGAGGTGGGGAAGTAGGTGTCTTGCAATCAGGTCTAGAGCCAGTGTTCTGTATTACTGTAAGAGAATTAGTGGTGTTTTGACTGCATTTGGGCCTGATAAAAAGCAGAGAAGCAATGCTGATTTTTCCAGAACTGTCTGAAGGGTTCAGAAATGAGGATGGTCTGCTGGAGGAGATGCAGATGGCTTATTTTCACTGGGGACCATTAAACCTGCCAAAGTGTAAACTGCATCTTAAAAGAAAGATGTGAGGCAAGGCCTGCACATCTCTCTCTCCTAATTACCACAGCTCAGCTGCCGCTGTCTCTTATGCTTACACATCTGAGGGGTGACAATGACAATGTCTTGAATGGCAAAGCAATAGCAGGAAGGAGTTTGGAACAAAGATTGTAGTTAGGAACAAAGCTTGTAGTAGTCAAGAATATCCTCATGAAAAATCTTCCTCCTAGAAATTGCTCTTCATGAGACCACAGGAATTTTTATAGGTCTCGATAGCTTATCTCTTGAGTTGACTACAGGTGAAGCAGTAGCTTCCCTTCATCCTCTTTCCCACACCAACAGCCTCGGGAGTGTCCACCACAGAAGTGGAGTTTCTATTTTTGCTGTCCCTACAGCTCTGTTCTGGATTGCCTTTGTACACTTCACCTTATCATGAAGTTGGAAGGGGTTTCTTGCCTTTTCTGGCAAAAATATCCAGTAATGCCTTAACAGCAGTTACTTTAGTTGCTGAAACCCAAACTTTTAGATCTTCATCACTTGTGGCACACACAAAAGAGAAAAGATAGTTTTGAAGATGACCATCTCTTGGAATAAAAGTTGAAGCAAGGGGATGCCTGTCCATTTGTATCAGCCTGGGATTTCTCTCCTGAGGCCTTTGCCTCAGGCGTATTGCCAAAAGGCATCTAGCCTCTGTTCACTTCAAACACATATGGTTCCTAAGCCAGAAACGTGCAGAGAGCTTGTGAACAGTGATCAGCTGAAGGCCAGACAGCGTGACCTGATGCCTCTTAAAAATCAATGAATTGAAGAGCTGTGACTTGGGAATCATGAGGAGGCTGCAGCACCTGCAGCACAACATAAACCCGAAGAGGATCATAGGATGATCATCTCAAGCATGGATCTAACCTGTCTTTATGGTAGGAAAATATCCTGAAGTGTGATCCAAAAGAATGACAATTTGCATAAATGAAGTGGTTTGGCAAAGACAAGCAATTGCTTTCTTCGTAGATTCTGTGTATGGACTTCATTTCTTCAGAGCATGAGGAGTTTTAAGGCAAATTTTAATTTAGAGCTAAATGGCATGTTTTTAGCAAAGGTGGTGCAAGCACTAGGATTAACTCCAGGAAATGCAAACAACTGCAGAGAAGGGTATAGCTTAGATCCTTTTGCAGGCATGCTTCGCAGGCAGCCCAGTACCAGATCTGATTCAGTCTTCGACAAGTGACCTCTGTCACTGTACAGGAGCATAAAGAGCCTCAGTGAGCTTTGGCTGAACTGGACTTGTGCCTGTCTGCTTAGGAGAGAGAGTAACCTCAGTGTTCCCCTCCCTCCCCTCCGCCAGTGCGTCTGTGAAAATACTAACTTGATTTAGTTGCCAAAAAAAGACATTTGAAAAGTATACATTGCTCTCCTGTGTCCTGACTCCTGTAAAATATGGGCTCTGGTTGGTTCCAGTATATGGTGCTCAGTAATTTTATGGAAGAGAAAACTGCACTGCTACAACTATCTACACAACACTTAATACAGTGAGGTCTCAGTCTGTGCCAGGGCTCTAGAGTGCTATTCTGAGCATTATGAACCCGATTATATTACACATGGAGCTCAGAAGGCTCAGAGCCACACTTAAGATATTAACTGTTTCTATTAAGCTTTGCGTTTAGTGATCCTTCTCGTAGCAGATGCTGAATGAGCTAGGATTCCCACAGCAAAACTCCGTGTGTGTGTACAGTTAGGTGTTTTCTATTTGATTTGCACAAGGGGTAACCTTAGTTCCACACCTTGCTACCATATGAATGCTCAGTGTAATAATCTGTACAACGTGCTAGTTTTGTAGCTGCAGGTGAAGGAGGCACTTATTGATGTGAATATATAGGAGTGCAAGAGAAACCTTGCAAAGTGCTATAAATATGTTGCAAGGGATAAATCCATATGTTGTGTGTCATTTGTCAGAGTATGTGATACAATGGCATTGAATGAGGTTAGTTGTAATTCTTGTCAGCCTCTGTCCCTGAAAGAGTCTTTTTAAGACTTGGATTAGTTTGTGATGTAAGTAGTTTTAGGAATAGTGAAGGTCCTTCCCACTGCTGTTTTATTGTTGTGGTTTTGGTTTGCTTTGTGGGGTTTTTTGTGTGTGTTTCATTTGGGATTTTATTTTTTTCAAAAAAAAAAAGAAGAGAGAGTTTCTTTTCACAATTCACTTTTTGTTTTCTGCTGCTCTAGATTTTGTAAAAACAAACCTCCTGAAAACCCAAGCAGCAGCAAAAATAAAAGAAACTCCCTGTAGATTCTTGGATGACCCAGATGAGTTCTCCCTGTTTGAATATGCCTTGGCTGCCAGGTGAGAATGCTTCTACTCTTCCTTCATCACCCCACGAATGCAGGAAGAGATAAATGTGTATAATCCTGCCTTGGCACTGCCTCAGTTTGAAGCACACTACCATCACACAGGTATGCTGAGCTTGAAGCCTAAACAGCTGCCTTACAGAGGAAAGGGGGAGAGACACTGTTGTGTGGCTCTTGGGGGTATGAGGCACTGGGATGGGATAGGGAAGGTTACAGATTTGATATTAGGAGAAGAGGGTTGCTGTACGTGGCAGTATGTGCTGTTGGGAAGGCAACCTCTCATCTCTCCTTGGAGGCAGTGAAACATTGCTGAAGTTGGGGTTAAACTTTCAGCAAAACTGCAGTTTGCAGTTCTGTTTGCAGAGAGATGCAACTGTTTGGGGTGGGAACTGTGCGATGGACAGCTTCTCTACAGGAGACAGAACTGAGTGGATGGAAACTTCCATGTGGCATGTGGACCCATGGACCACTAGTTAGTTCATGTGTAGACTGACAGTGAGGGGTTGAGTTTGTATGTGTTTTGTCAATGAATAAAGAAAGGCTTTCCTCACAAAGCAAAGAGCTGACGTCTTTACATTGCAAAGGCTTTGCTCTTCAACCTTGGGCCTATAGCACAAGGAAGACACCTAATGACCTTGGTGTTCCTGTGCCTTCTCAGGTGCATTTTTTTTGTCTTGAGCTCCACTGACCCTGAGATTTGGATACATTTCCCTCTGCTGCTTCATGTTAAAAATGAAGAATGAACTGTAAGGGAGAGAAGCAGTTTGTATGATGGAACCCATTAAAATAAACATCGGTGTAGTGGTGGTTGGGAGGGCATGGATGAGGCATGGTGATTGGGCTGGATGTTGTAGGGGAGCTAGGAAGGGACTGCAGTGGAAATCAGTCCCTGAAATAAATATTGCACAAATGGGGCATGAAAGGATAAGCAGTCTCCTTCAAACCAGACTCTGTGCCTGAGCCTTCCTCCAGAATTTCCTGAAATTTAGACAAATGACCAGCATCAGATTTTTAAGTGGTGTTTGTGCTGAACACTTGCAGGAGTTTGTTCCCATCCAGCTGCTGGGCAGGATCCTTGTTCTTCAGTCTTGCTGGGAGCTGCTTTGTGCGTTTCTGTGGCAGCAGCTTTTGCAATAGAAGCCCCCACACATGCTCCCACCCCCAAAAAAAATGGATGGCTTTTTCTGTGAAAGAAGGCAGCGTAGCCACACAGACATTATCCCCTTGCCGGAAGCAGGGACCCAGGCTCCCTGGGGAGGAGGGGATGGGGGAAGTAAGTGATTCATTGCAGCTGGCTGTAGTTTGGCCTCCTTCTCTCTCTCTCTGCCCTGGGTGCCAGGGAGTGACAGCTTGTGGGCAGCGGGCCAGGCTGTGAAAAGAGGAGCGTGTGAGGCCTTCAGCTTTCTCATGCTTTATCAAGCTGCAAAGAATAGCTCGATATTCAGGCAGCACTGGTGCAGGTCAGGAGAATAGAAATGCTAATTTAACTCCTGACATGCCGGATGACTGCTGACCGCGGGCTCTGTGTGGAGCAAGGGCTGCTCTCTCCGGCAGCATGGCTGTCGTAAGCAGCATGTGGAGAGAAAGAAAGAAAACGTGCTTTGATGCAGCCTTGAAGATACTTTTCTGTTAAGTGGGATTCTTGCTGGGAGCGTGGAAAGATGGAAAGAGCGCTTTCCTCTCATGACTTGCTGTCCTGGTGCTGGTGGAGGATGGAAGCACGGAAAGGGCAGGATGCAGGAGCGACAGGCGTGCTGGGAAACGGGTAAGGGACTGTGGCACGTCTGTCCTCAGCTGTCATCCTGTTCATGGCACAGTGCTGCGGGCTCTGGTGCAGGCCAGGTGACCCATGTGCGGCCTGTCCGTGTGGGATGAGCCCTTCCTGGAGCTGTCACCCTGCCAGCAAGGGTCCCTGTGGCCAAGGTCTCTACGGAGGGCTGCCTGCCGGCGTGGAGGGAGTTAAAAGCTGCTGGTTGGCTAGGGGTGAGCCTACCTCGGGGTGTTCAGCTCCATTCCCACGCCTTTTTCTTTTTCTTTCTGACCGGGGCTGGAGGAGGGATCGCCTGGAACAAGTAAAATGCCCAGAGGCTGGAAAACAGCACCCTGGCCCCCTCCAGCCTTGTGTTGGGCTGGGAAGGATTTGAGCTTCACTGCAGGCTGGACAGTGGCTGCTGGCCAAGGCTGGGGTCTGTTGCCACTCAGCTGGCTGCTGGGTAGTCATGTGTTTATTTCCCTCCTTCAGGCAGACCGGGTTGGCTTTGCAGGCAATCGAGTTCCTGCCGAGGGGACTGAAATAAATTATATCCCAGCTGAAAGGATGTAAAGTCGAAATCAAGTCCCAGCAGTTCCATGAGCAGATCACAGCACAGGTTAAGGTACAGGTTTTATGGCTAAGCGAGGGCAGCAGTGTTTGAAGAAGCATCAATCTGTACAGAACATGCATGCTTCTCAAAGGTGCAACATAGCAGGTCCTTCTCTCCTGATGATGACTCCATCTTCGCCTCTTGCACCCTTTTGAGCTGCTGAGTTGAGCTGTTTGAAGCCCTGAAGAACAGGAAGAGCAGGTGAAAGTCTGAGGGGTGGAGGAAGGGAGTTAGCAGGTGCTCAGAGCCCAAATCCCACCCAAATCACCATCAGCAGTGCAGGGGCTGAGCGAGGAAAGCACTCTGCTATATCCCAGTTTGCTCTGCAGCTGTGCAAGTCCTGGCCAGTGCCACTTTCCCAGCAGAGGGAGAAGAGAGTCAGAGTACTTGTGCAGCCCCTAGAAATACTCCCTGAGGTTCCCTCTGAAGGCTAAGGTGTGCAGTTCCTATTCTCAACAGCTTTTGAATCCAAGGCAAGGTGAACTGATATGAGTGAATGAACACAGTGGTAGCATAAAGGAGAGGTGAACCACGGTCACAGGGTGCAATTCCACAGTTTGTCTGCTGGGCTGTGTTTGCACTGTGCAAACCAGGTTATGCCAAAAGCCTGGCCAATGTGTGGTTAGGGACTGGATTTTTGTTTGTGTGTGGGGTGTCTGGCCTTGCTTCTGTCCTAGATCCTCTTTGCAAAGGGTGAAGCACTGTGATCCTCCCACTTGATGCGCTGGCCCCTGTGGCAGGAGGGTCTGGAGGGCAGGGGGTTTGGGAAGCAGTGTTGCTTTTGTGGGGCAGAGGCTTTATTTCCTGCAAGGCCAAAACAGTAGCCTGCATCAGCACCCAGCTACAGACATGAGTGATGAAACAACAGCATCTGTGCATTTAATATCCTGCAAATACCAAAGTGATTCCTCCTGGTGGATCTTGCTGATTTTTAGACCCCAAAATCCTAATAAAGACTGGTAGGCAGCAGCCCTTGTTCAGTTTTCTGCACCCAAGCACTCAATGATTGCTGAGCTCTTCTTTGAGTGTACTGCAGCTCTTTGCTCTGCTTGCTTGCCCAGCAATGGGGCCAGAGTGGGAGCTGGAGTCACAGGCTGATGTGAGCCCTGTGTGAGACTGACCTGTGGTGGATGAACAAGGAGAAGCCTTTGCCTGCTGTGGTGGTAGCTTGGGATCCAGGTGCAGTGAAAGCCGCAGCGAGAGCTGGCTTTTCTGCCCTGCTCCTGCAGGGACAGGGGGTGTGTCCCCATTGTGCCTGTGCTGGGTTGCTGCTGTCAAGCCTCTTCTCATTATTCTTGCCTTGAGGTGTCTCAGGCCTGAAGGCAAAGTGCTACAGAAGGCTCTATAGGCTTGCACTTGAGAGGCGTGGGGTCCTTGGAGAGTGGCTGTTGAAGGGAAGCACTGCAGTGGGCTGAATTGAGGCTGTTTCAGGCTGCACAGCTCTGAGCTAATCTCCCAGAGGCAGAGACATTACTCACCAATCAGGAATGTGTCTGTATTTTTCCTAATGAGAACAAAACATTTTATCCCTGTTCATTAGCAGAGAGTTAGGGTGTACTGTTGCTATGCCAACAGACTCCTCTCCCCTGCAGACACACTGGGGGTGTCCTCTGTGCCATGGTTGGAAGACTGAACGAGAAGGCTCGTTCTGGCAAGAAAAAGATCCCATTGTTTTCCCAGGGCTGCCTGGACTTTGTGCAGCTGGCCAGACCTTGCCTTCTCAGGGGGAAGGAAACCACAGTGGGAGTCAAGTGCAACAGAGATTTAATTTATTGGAAAAATAGTTTTTGCATTTCATGTTATGTTGTTTTTTCCAGCTTGAGGCACACTCCTTAATAAGAGAAATGAAGGTGTCTCAGCGTTCCCAAGAGCCCAGATGGTAAGCAAAATGCGCCGGGAGTCAGCACTGGGATGCCCATGGACTGCTGCAGCCTGCTGGGCTCCTCAGTGTTCCTGATCACCTCAGTTTGTGTGGCCGGTGTAATGTTGGGCAGCCTCTTGATGCTGCCACGGAACAAACCCACCTGAGGAAATGTGCCCCCTTTTATTAGCTGGACAGGTGGATTCACCAGGCACGTTGCCTACTGGAAAGAGTGAGTGGCTGTGTGTGAGAACATGCACTTGTTTCCCCTTGTAGGGAAATGCTATGAATGACAGAGGGTGTCTCTTCAACAGAAATTTTGATCTGTAGAGTTCTGCTGTAAGCAGATGCATTTACTTGAAAGATTGCTTATTTGCTTGTCATTTTTGTCTTTGTCCTGGTCCTCTTCCCCAACTGCACCCCCTTTTCTTGAGGGACTTCTTGAGATCTGAGGGTTGTAATGGTACCTAAGGCCACTATACACCTCTTCAAGAATCTCCTAGGCACCTCAGGTGCTGCGCTTCCATCTCTGTTGCAAATTAAAAAATAACTTTTAAACTTTGAATTTTCTGTATGAGGGAATGAGTTCAACCTACAGAAACAAACCAAAAAAAGCCACTTTGTGACAGTGATCTATGGCCAGCAATTGGCCAATGAATGTTGCCAAATCTGAAGACAGTCTCCTGGAGCAGGGGTGATGTTCATATCTGGCTGTCAATCACCATGCAGTGTGATGAGCTACTAAGCTACTTTGTTCTGGCTGAGCTCTGTGGTGTTGACAGTTATAGACCCTTGAATAAATGTCTCCCTGAAACTGATTTCTCCTTTCAGGCTGCTTCCTGTTAAACAGGATAGTTACAAATCCTTTTGCAGTTGGCCTGCTGACACACTTTGTAAGTGAATGTGGGGAATTTGAATATAAGAATTTAAATATCAAATGTGGGGTGGTACAGCAGAGATCCCAGGCTGAATGAGCTGCTGGAGATCCGCAGATCTGCATGGACTTCTGGTTGGGGAGTGAAACTCTGACACCTGCACACTAGGTGCTGATTTAGGTGAGTCACCGTCTCTTGCACTGGAGAGATAGGTATCAGTTAGAGCACTGGGAGTACAGGAGCCCTTCATCAGAAGGATGACTGCTTGTTGGACTTGAAGCTGTAGCAGCAGGAAGGATCAGGAGAAGTAAAAACAACAAAGCCAGACAGCAACCCCTAGCCCAGTCTTCCCTGTTTGTGCAGCCTGCGTGGTTTCACTTTGGTAGTAGACCTGGCCTGAACTTTCGGATGGTAAAGAGCAAGTTTTTGGAAAACCTGTTTCAATCTGGAGCCTGTAAGGCTAAATCCTGACTGCAGATGATGCATGTACAAAGATACCCGAGTCTGGTTTCCTCAGCTTTGCATTGCTCCGGGTGGTTCAAGGAAAACCACTAAATCAAAGCTGCTTGAAATGGAGAAAGAGTAAATACTTCATTCAGGATGGCTTGAATTCGGGTCACTCTCTTCTGCATCCATGCTTTCAGGGTACATAACTAGTAGAAAAACCATAGGGAGGACAGAGGTCTGTATGTTGTGTTCTTTGAGATAGCAAACTAATTCTGTCCAGATCCTATTGAAAAAGTGCTCTAGCAGAAGTGCACTAGAGGACATGCTTTTTAGTACCTTCAACTGTGAAAGATCATGGCAGAACAAACTAACTTCTGAAATGTGAGTTACGGTTATTACCCGAGTCGTGCTCTATTTCATTCTTGTGCAGCCAGAGTAGCAATTCAGTGTTACCTAGGAGAGTGTTACTTGTTCCCTCCTCTCCCTTCCTTTGTAAACAGTGTAGGGGGTGATTTTCTGCCCTATTTTCTGTGGACCATTGCTTTTGTTTTTTAGAGTAAAGATAAACATACAACTGCTGTGCTGGGTACAAGGTAAGAATTCCTCAGGAGAATCCATCACCTTCAAAGGGTGGAGGGCATATTTATCCAAACTGCGAAGATGTATTTTAGCTGTAAACATTTCTTTCTCATTCCTTCCTATGCTTGGGAAGTAGTTCTGCATCATGTGCTCTCTGCAAAGCAGTCAGAACTGGGGGTAGGAGGTCCTGGACTTGGGGCCACGTACTTCCTTCATGTGTATTGTAAAGCCTCTGCATAGCTATCTCAAATTCCAGTGCAGTTCTAAATGATGGTGTTTGAATGAAAGACTAGTCCAAATTGCTGTCTGGTCCTGCATCTTATCTCACCTTTCTGTTTCTGAGATGTCTTCTGCTGCATGCTGAGCTCTTCTTCAGGAGGTATGTAAGCTCCATTTGTTTGAATGTTTAACCTTACAACAAGGAGATTCTTGTTTTGGCAGTGTCTGAGCTTCCTTCAGTGGAAGAATAATGCAGACCTACACATATCCACAGTGGGGTAAAGAATAAAATTCCCAAATTGTTTATACATTTTGCCTCTAAAAGCACTTCAGGTGCAATACCTCGAGCCAGGTGAATGCCTTCTGTGAAAATGTTCCAAGTGCATTTTTTATATGTAACTCTCCTTGTTGGCACAGTTTGGTATCACCAAAGATGTGATCAGCTCTTCTGCACTGCAGTTGAGAAACTCGGCTTCTAGGAAGAGTTAAACTCTTTGGCTGTCTGATCTGGAGGAAGAGAAAGAAATAGCTAGGCTCAGCTTTGAGGCTCGATTAGATGAACTTTTGAGTCCTGTGTGTCGTTTAATATCCATCACTTTGAGAGGAGAGTTCTTCCCCTTGTTCCAGACCAGTTATGTGCTGTTTCTGGGGTGAGGTGTAGGTGCTCCTTCTAACCCTTAAATTTTGAGGTATGTTTATATTTTCAAAAATGCTGTTAGCACTGAGTATCATAACTCTAGGTTACACTGACACCTGCCCTCTCTTGAATCCTCTTGGGTTTTAATGACCCCACTCTTTTTTTTTTTTTTTCTAATTCCAGTTGCACTTTTACATCTCTGCATCTTAAAAATGCTTGTTTAACTTTCAATAATGAAACTGGCAAAGGACAGAGAAAAGCCAGCTACTTCAGCCTGGCAGGAAAGTTTAGGTTGCTTAGTGAGCTAAAACATGTATAGGTTGCAAAATCCTATGTCTGATTATCAAGAATGTAGGAAGCAATTAGGGCCTCTGCACTTGTGGAAGAAATCGCTCAGGTTTTTGAGGGAGTCATGGTAAAAACAGTCTAAACCCAGGTATTCGTATATGATTCTGCTGAGCAGCACTGTCTGTTAAGGATATTGTTTTACGTCGCATCAAGAAGTCACTAAGCATTTTGTCCATATTTGGGGAGAAATACTGATGGATTTAAATGTGTGTAAAGAACATATGACAGAATAAAACTCTGGCAAACAACCTTTGTCGAAAGGGTATATCCTTCATCAGAGCAGGCTAAATCAAATAGAGGGACATTATTTGTGTTTTCAAATCACTAATGGGGAGAGAAAGTTTTGGAATTATACACTGTTCTGGAGGAAGAAGGTGTAGCTGGGTACTGTGCTTGAAAGTAAACTTTCTTGTGAGCAAACTCAATTTAAGAAGTTAGGCTGTGTATTTTAACAGCAATTCACTAGAGCAGTTGGGGATCCCTGCTGTGTTTAATAACTGGTTTCTTATGGAATCTGAGTTTTCTGTGGCTTTAGAAAAACCATTGCATCTTAGGAAAGGTGCAGCAACGGTGACCAGAGGTGGGGTTTACCTTCCATACAAAGAGCAACTGAATAACTGGGACTCTTCCCCCGAAAAGTGATGAGTGATTGTTACCTTCAAATCCTCAATGGCATGGGAAGGTTAGAGAGGGAGCAACCTTTTCCTTGCCTCTTCCATTACACATATGAATAGGTATCGAATGGAGCCAGCATATAGTAAGCTTAAAAACAAATAACAACTTAGTCCTTGATGTGTGCAGTTAACCTGGGAAGCTTCTTGCCACAGGATGTTGTGAGTGCCAAACATCTGTGTGTATTTGAGGACACAGGGCAGTTCCATAGAAGAAGGAGCTATTGAAGGTTACTAAATGCATAGAAACAACCTCTATCCCAGGAAATCCTTGAGCTGCACATTATGAAGCCTAGGAGAGAATTCAGGGAGGTAAGGTGCTACTGTGTGCTTACTTCATACTTATGTTTCAGGCCATTGCCAGAGTCAGGCAACTGGAACCTGGTCTGTCAGCATGGAGCAGGAGGGGAGATGCAAATAGAACTTCTCAAAAGAGAGACTGGCCCAGCTTGTGTTCTAGGTTGCTTCTGTGCTGCCTGTGCCTCTTACGACTAAAGGCATTGCCTGTGGGCTGTCGGAGTCTGCAAACTGTTGACTTGAGTTTGAAGAGAGATGGAGAGTATATTTCTGGAAACTGCACAGCTGGGAAGAGTGGTCTGAAGACTAACATTCTAAGTAGAGAAGCTTTCCTTCTCCCTTTCTCTGTGGCATAAAGTGTTCCTGCTGTTCTGAGCTGGCAGATGTTTTACCGAGCTAGAGATGGTCTCACTGCTGATAGCCTAAATCTTATTTGTGTGTATTACCCCCCCTTTAAAATAATATTTCTTGCCTGGTGATGGACTGTAACTTAATTTGAACTAAAATGAGTGATAAGCAGATTTATAAACAGTATAGTCCCTGTTCCAAAGCGTTTGCAAAGTAAAAATGTCATGGCCTATGTGAGGTTCATCCTCTTTGGAAGTACTCAAAACACTGCTCTTATTTTAGATCTTGTCTAAACATTTAAAAACAATTTGAAAATAGGGCTTACTTCTAGATGCTTCACCCTTCAAAGTCTGGTCTTGAACTTGATTTTAGATGCTTACCCATATGTGCAGAGGGCACAGTACAGTACAGTTCTAGTTGTTCCTTTGAACTTTCTCTTTCAGAAGGAAGAGAACAATGTCAGGCAATCTGACTTTTTGTCCATAGGGACATGGTCTCTGCTGTTAGCCAGTCTCTGGTTTGGGTTTGTTTTTTTTTTTTTTTACTAACTTTGCTGCTGTTGTCTGTGGAAACCTGACAGGTAGCAGAACTAAGCTGATGCATATTCAGGGAGGCATGCTTTTCTGGCTGAAAACATCTGAGTTGGTCTGCTTGGGGAAATGATAGCCCTTTTGCAAGGAGAAAGAAACTGACTTGTCTGCATCTCATATTCTATGGTGAAAGTCACTCCACGGACTGGCTGATAAGTTGTGTGCTCAGATGACAGCTCTGAGGAGAGCAGACAGTCTTGGGGTTGAGGCAAGAAGCCAAGTGAAGTACATACAGTATTAGGACAATGATCACAGGGAAGACTAGGACTAGGTGGAGTGAGCTTAAGTTCCCCTTCTGTTGAGTGTTCCCCTATCATCTTGATGTGCTTGCACATATTTAGTCAGCTGTTTGATGCAGGAAGAAGTCTCCATCCCAAACCAGAAGTCTCATTGTTGCTGGGTAGCAATGGGTTCAGCTGTTACACCCTTTAGAAAGCATCCTTTCCATTTCACTCTCAATTTCTCAATTACTATTTTCATCAATAGTTTTTTTCCAGCAATGATTCACTCTCAGCCTGTTCCTGTGATTGCTGGACCTGTCTACCATCCTCCAGATTAGATTTAGTTTGAACCTCTATTTAACCTGCATGATCTTTTCTATTTCTAGCTGGTCCATGATTTCAACTAGTGTATTTCTCACTAAACCCTGAGAAGGTTTAATTTAAAACATTTTTATGATGCTAAATTTGTGTCAGCCCCACTGTGGCCTCTTGGGTTGACATTAGGTGGCTGATGGTTCAGTTTGGTCCATGTATATGTCTGAAATATACTGTCTGAGCCACTTTTTTTGTAGCATTTTTAGTTACCTATATTGTGGCAGAGTTGAACAGTTTCCTTTCCCAGAGATAAGCACAGTTCCTCCTGTGTGGAGTACATAGCTTAAAATGACAGAGGAGGGGTGCCTGGAGGTCTGACAGTCTGCAAACAGCACGGTGCTGACCATAGGCTTATCCTTTCAGCACAGATTAACGTACTTTGTCCTTGTTCCCCTTACCAGCCTCCCTGCTCTGTCTAGCTTTTCCTCCAGCAGAAGAGCAGCCACTCAGATGTAAAGCTTTCAGTGCTATTCCCAACAAACTACCATAAATCTGCTTTTCCCTTCTCCTGGGCACTTTTGCCCAGGGATGACCTTCTTGAAATGCCACAAGTCAGCCTAGCTGAAATTCCTGCTTGTAGCAGTTTGCATTTCAGACTAGCACTGCAGTTTTATGCAGCAGACCTGTTAGTGCACCTCTGTGGCTCTAGGCTGAAGGTCTGGGCTTTCCTGAAAGGCAAAGGGAAGAGCCAGTTGGTCCTGCCCAGCCAGTGGCTGTCAGACTGTGAAGGTGGGAAGGGAGCAAACCAGATAGAGAAGAGTCTTAACTGAAGAACCTTTAAAATTCATGGCTGCTGTGAAGGGATAGCTGGTGCTGAACATTGTTGCCTTTGAGGCAGCACCAAAGAAGCTTTCTTGGCCCTGAAATGTGCCAGCAGCTCAACTATTTTCACCAGCAAGAGTTAGGATTGCCTCAGTTGCAATATACAAATGAGAATGGAAGCTCATGTTGCAAAGCCACTTGATCACCTGAAAATTTCTAATGGTCAACTTTGACTTGTCATAATATTCCTTGTTCTGGACAAGGTGTGACTAAATGTCTACCTGTTAACAAAGTGATTGGAGAACTCTTGCTCCATATGGTTTTCCTCCAGGTACCAAATCTTGTGGTGTCCTACCTTCTGTTTCCTTTGCCACTTAATTTTCTTGTTGCTCATTTTCACTCCTCCAGACTGTGGACCTGCAGTGGTATGAATAAAGAGCATTGCCTGCTGGCCCATGCACAGAGTAGTCCCCACACCCCTATCATTATGCAGTCTGGTGCTTTGAATTTTGTCCTAGAAATTTCAAGTGTGGACAATATCTAGGATGGAGGGCTGTGATTGTAGGGTGAAAGAGTATGTTGCATTGCTGCTCACAGCCTGTGGTTTATCAACCACATGCACCTTGAGAGCCACTGTTCCATTTTGGACTGTGTTAGGAAGCCCTGGATATCAAAGATCCCAGCCTGTTTGGAATGGTCATAACTTGAGGCTGTTAAGACAGGTGTGAGGTTGATCCTGGCTCTCAAGTCTGCACCCAGCCTGTTCAATCTTCTGCAGTAGTGCAGTTAGAGCTATTGGTTTTTTTACATATTATGAACAGTTTGGGAAGGTCCCCAGGCTTTTTGAACAACATGGTGTGTTGCTGTCTCTTCTTGGCCTTATGGAAGCCTCGATCCTTGCTTGCAGAGGTGGATGAAGACGTCTGGCCACCCCAAGTTGGATCATTATCTAGCAGACCAGTGTAACCTAATCACCAGAATATTGAGCCTCATAGTTCATAGCTGACTTCTAATAGCCTTCTAGGCTTAGGCTCTAATTTATGCAATACTAATTGATCAAAGCTTTATTTCTGGTAATGCTTTAAAATGAGTTGAGTAATGCTGTATGGAATACACCCCAGCTTGGTCTGAAGGCAAACCACAAGCAGATTGTGGTAGTGATGTGGAATTCTGTTGATTTTGCTGTCTCTTCTGGCTGGGAGGGGGTAGGTGCTACTGCTTGTGTGGTTGCATTACATTTAATTTATTTGCATGTTACTGCCTGTATTCATGACTGTAGCCAGAACTGCTGACACTTCAGAGTGATAGGGGAAGAGTGTCAAGCAGCCATGGGGCTATATGATTCTCCATCCTGGGGAGGGCAGAAAAATGAATTTTCTTTGAAATGAGGAGCTCTGAGGAGAAGAATTCCTTCCTCACCACACAGACAATGTTAATTTTTCATAGAGTTGTGGTGCTAAAATTGAAGACTTCTGGGGCATTGAGGAAATGCGATTTAACAGAGCAGAGCACCCTGCACTGCTCAGTGTCTGCAGAGCAAAAGGTTCAAGGCAGGCTCTGATGTTTAATGGTCGTGATTTGCATCTTGACAAGTGCATGGTAGAGCTTGGGATGTGGTCCTTGTATGTCTGCCTGTGGTCTGTAACCCTGCTAGCATTAACTGCTTTTGTGGTAGGTCTCTTTTCTCCCTTCCACTGTGCAATCCTGCAGAGCTGATGCTGACAGGGAGACCATGGTTTCTTCTTGGGGTGCAAGTGTAAGACTTGCTTCCTTTCACAGGAGTTTCACAGGACTTTTGGAGCTCCTTTCCTTTCTTGCTAGGTTGCTCCAAGGCCAGGCTAGATGCCAAAACACTTGCCTTGGCAGTGTGGCCTTTGTCTCAGTGACATGAGAGCTCGGTTAGGGGTCACAGTGCTGTGGTCTGGGAAGCATGTGCTGGTTGCAGGAGGTCTCCTCCTTGCCTTTTGGAGGGCACCCTGCCAAGGACAATAGGCACTAAGCATTTACATTGGGAAGATCATGTGCTGTCCTGACTCTTTCTGGACAAAATGGTTGGGCATTTCTGCTCTGTGGAAATCAACACAGAAGAGTTAAGGCAGCTAGTACAGAGCTTCTGTAGCTTGTGGAGCCAATGCTGAGAACAGGAGGATCCCTGGCTGAGACTGAGGAGAGGTGCCCCTAATGATAGGGAGGGCAGTGTGGTTGGGAAGGTGTGCCTTGTTTGAGGTGAGGCTGGTAAAATATGAATCATGTCTGTTTGAAGTAGTGATGAAATCCCAGATGAAGGTTTTCTGTAATACCTGGCCAAATAGTCTGGTGTGCTTTAGCTTTCCTTTCCCCCTGGTCAGAACAGACAGTCCTGACCTATTTTAGCAATCGTGGTTCTGTTGAATGCTACCCAGTGCTTAGCTGTAAGTATGGCAAACACATGTTATCTGTTCTGTTCAGTCAGAGTCTGAGTGAGAAGTTTCCATCAAACATTGAGCAGATAGGGAAGAGCTGTCCCTGGAAGAGGGACTGCTGGTGCATTAAACTCAATTCTGCCACTTCTGTGCACCCTGGCTCTGCCCATTGCTTTGGTTTCCTAGTCTGCTGAGGGTGATGCTTGCTTGCTTGGCTACTGTGTTGTGCTGCACTGTCAGGATTCAGTTAGATGGTATCTAAATGTTAATATGATAGATAATGCCTTTAGAAATAGTCAGTGAGGTCAGGTTCCCACCTTCCTAAATATGCCATTAGGCAGGGCTAAAGTCACAGTCTTAATATTTAAAAGTAAATACAATCTAGGAATGTAGCATAAAATAAGAAGTTTAAATAGAAGTGTCATCCTGGGGCAAACTGCAAAGCTCTGTGTAGCTCAATATCCTGTCTTTGACAAGATCCAGAAGCAGATGCCTAATGTAACAAACTGGGCATGTATAATGTGGGGGGGTTGTTTTGGTTTTTTTCTTTCTCTCCCCAATCCCAATTTATGACCATCATTAGAGCCCTCCTTGACCAGGAGTCATATCTGCTCCTCTGATCTCTCCTACATCTATTCTCCATTAATATATATAATCCCTCTTCTAACTTTTTTATGTTTCTAGTCTCCACAACATCCTACAGCAGTGTAGAGCTCACTACAATTTATTTATATATTTTAAATGTTATTTTAAACACTCTACATCCAGTGACAATATCTTTGAACTGGCCTCGAAAAGTTGTCTTTGGTAAAAAAAAGTAACTTTGGTGGGTGCTCTCTTGTTTCTGCATTGTCAGACATGGTTATTCCATGTTTTTCATCTTGACACTATGTGATCTTTCAGATCTCTTAAATTTTATATATCTTCCCTTTGCATGTTTATTTGTCCATATGAAGTCCTACTCTGCTCAGTCTCTCCTTATATGGAAGCTGCTCCATGGTTTTGATCATCCTTGTTGTCCTTCTTGTCATTCTGCCTCTTTTTTCAATGTGGGAAGCAGAACTGCCTGCAGTGTTCAGCAACACAGTGGTGATGTGTATTCTTTCCTAATCACTTTGAAGGTTATATTTGCCTTTTTGCTTGATGCTAAATACTGAACTGGTCTACCAAGTTTCCAAAGATTTCCTGAGTGGTAACAGCTAATTTGGATCCTGTTGTGTTCATGCAGTTAGACTATGTTGTGTTGGTTTTAGTATTTATTGACATCTAAGATACTGTGTAGTTACTTAGGAGTGTATGAGTGCTGTTACTCTTTGCAGACTTTTCTGAATTTGATTGTGATTCTTTTTCTTTTTGTTTTTATTAATAAACTTTGCTACTTCTGGACATGTTCCTTATCACAGACCTCCTGTGAATGTATTGCAGGCACAGGCTGCAGAACGAACTGTGGCAGATCTCACCGATAACCTTCCTCTGACAGGAAACTCTTCCACTTTTGTTCTCCTGTCTTTTACTTACTTATTAAATCATGATGGGGACTGTAACTTTAATTCCACAATAGCTTAACTTTTTTTTCCAAGAGCCTTAGTTGACAGTTCTCTAAACAGATTAAAAACTGTCTCTTGTATCTCAGTTAACTGGAAATAGGAAATCTGCTCTTGGAATTTCTTGGGTACTGCAGGGATTTCTTTCTGCTTTAATATTAGTCTGTATTTTTGATCAACAGTTGGATTCTTGAACTTCTACAAACAAATTTGTTCCTACAGGGGGTGATGGGCTTAGATTTATGTAGATTTGTGTCAAAACCATGGATTTGCTCAGCAGAGTTATCTGAATAGGATGGGTAACTTTAGTGAGCTCTGCTTTGCTATCAGGGTTTTGTTTATAGCTGGATTAAACCTTTCTAGGCTCTCTGAATGTACCCTACACATTAAACGCTAGGCAATATGTTTGGGTTTTTTTCTAACTAGTTGCCTGGAAGAATATTTGAGTCACTGATGGTATTTAACTGTATAGATTTGATATGTGGTGTGGCAGCTGGAAGAACAAGAGGTTCTTGGCTGGGTAGGTAGAGGGCTGGTGGGTGAAACTGGAAAAAGTAACATTTGCTCTTTGTGCAGCATTAGAAATCCAAAGGGATAGCCTGTCTGGGTCAGGTGCTGTGAAAAGGGTGTGCTCACCCAGGCCAGGTACCTTAAAAAAATACATGCTGGCAAACTGGAATGGGCTCAGAGAGCTACAAAAAACATCTACTTCTTTCTGACTGAAGAAGCTCAGACCACCTAGTGTATCCAGCCAAGGATTACACATGGCTGCAATCTGTGATTCATGAAGGCCCAAAGCTGGCAGGACATACAGGGGCAGGATTGCCTTATGCTTGTCTGTCCTTGCACTACCCTGTAGGTATCTATTATTGTCTGTTGCTGGAGCCAGGGTTTCTATGTAGGTGGACCTTTGAGCTAGTGTAGCTGTCGTTATCTCCTTGCCCAAGGAGGATTAAGATGAAGGATTAGCTTTCAAACTGTTCATGTGAAAAGCAACTGGAAGCTTCTTTCATTTGGGAAGTCCCGTGGCAAGCAAAGTTAGACCAAATGACAAGGTGTTTTGCTTGGGGAACCCTTGGGGATCAGCTTGCTGGGTTAAGGAATAAGTTTCTGTAATTTAGGAGAAAAAGATTCTGGTTTCACTGGGAGACTTAGTCAGTAGCTTGTGGGCTAAAGGAAGAGATTGCTTAGTGGTGTTCCGTGGTTTGATTATGCAGAAAGCTGGAGCAGATCCTAAAGAACTCTAATCTTCAAATATATAACACTGACAGAAACTTATCCTTTGTTTGTGTTAAGAGACAGAGAAACTAACAGCTGAATTGATTTCTCCATTTCAAAGTGTATATACAACAAGGTACTTGAGTTCCCATTTTGTTAGCGTTCTAGAAGACAGTAAAGTGTAAATCAACCCTAAATGTACAATGACAGTATCTATGAAGAAAGCTTCTTTTAACAGCAAGCAGCTTGTGGTTGCTTTATATCTCTTGTAAATGTTTGTGTAGTTTGTCTTGATTTATTAGAAGTGCACTATTTAATTTTGTATTAGTCATTAACCATTTATACTGGAAGCTTAAACTAATGCTGGGGCTGTTTAAGGGAAATGACTGTCCAGTACAATCAATTAATTGCAGAATAGTGAAAATAAATATTTAGGGAGACTCAGGGGTGCAGAAGCACTTTTTTAGCATTGTTCCAAAGAACCTTAACAATGCACATGCATCATTAAAATGACAATAGTATCACAAAGTTGACAAACTATTTTGTACAGCATTGTTTTGGCATAACTTCTTCAACCCTCATCCAGAAAAGTATATTGGAATGGTCAGCAGTAACTATCAAGAGTTTAATAATGCTGTTAATTCTGTAGTCTGAAAGTACACATTTTCTGCCACCTTCCCTTGCTGTTTCAGATTGGGTATTTTGTATTTGGAGGTCTTTTTTTAAGTACTTTAACCTTAGCTTTGATGTTACTCACATCTGGTACAACAGAGCTCCCTTGTCTCTCCCAGTGCTGCTCTGACAGGATGGCTTGGACTTGGGATTCTCCTTGGGGTGAATTTTATTTGGAAAACAGAGGTTTGTGTTTATCTCTGCCAGAGCTGCTTACTGGGAGCATTCTTGAAACAGCAGAGCAGGGAACTGGCCTGGTAGTAGTAAATAAGACTCAAAAAGAGATTTATTTAATGAGGATGTCATCTTTCACAGCAGAAAACAGCATGTCTCTGCTGAGGGTATGAAACTGAGGAGGAGGGCTGTAATTCAGGGCTTTTGTGCAGAAAACATAGCAGTGGTCATCTTCCTACTGCTGGGGGATTTGAATGTGCTGGAGCACAAGGGTCATCATGCAGCTGGAAGAATTATGTGTTTAATTTTAATCTTTTATTGCTCTCACTGTGGGCTGGCTCTGTGAATGGTATAGTGGAAATTGCAGGGGGAAATTTCAGGGACCTCCATTTGTTTTTCCAAGAATAATTCCACTGGGATTGGGGTTGAGTGTGAAATCTAGCCTTGAAGTTGGAACATTCTCTGACCTCTCCATGTTTGGGGGGAAGGGAAATAATCTGTGAGGATTGAAATAATCTTTGTGTCGATAGGTTGTTAAAATGTGTCCAAATGAGTTCTGGGTTTGTTTCTTTAATACATGAGTAAAGTCTCTGACAGGGCTATGTGAGGTCAGAGAGGTAAAAATAGTGCTACAGAAAACATGGTCTTATTTTTAAATTCCAAGTAACAAAATGGTGCCATTGCCTCCATGTTATTGGTTGTTGTTTTGTGGACGTGGTATAAATATTCTGTGGCAGAACTGACTAATCCTCTAGCCCTTCTGTTGTGATCCAGATTAAATAAATGCAACTCAGAAGTATCATTTGGATATTAATATTTTGCAACGTGTTAGAGGCAATGTTCAGACTATTGTCTGGAGCATTTTCCTATTTAACAGGAATTCATCAAAAAATGCAATATTTGAAAAGAATCTTTAAGCCTTGGCAATTGCCTTCAGAATTAATTAAAGGCTACACACTTTTAGTGCAATCTGTCTATAACAGCTGTGTTATACACTAGCTGTGAGCACAGGAAGCAGAACGGTTCAGTAAATCCATAAAGAGCTCAATGGTGTAGCCTGTCATGAAACCATCAGATTTAAATGTAGGTTATCCTCCTCCTTCCTGTCCTCCCAGAGAGGTTGTGATGGGCTTAAATGAAGAGCAAGAATAAAAAAGGCAGTGAATGCCCATGCTTGAGAAACAGCTTGGAACATTCAATCAAAATACATTGCCGGCTGGTTTTTATCTTAATTTTCATGTAGATTGGGAATGATTCTAACTGATATCTGCACAGACTCTTGCTCATTTCTAATGTATGTTTGCTTACCTAGCAATACATGCAAGTTCATTTGCTAATGGCTCTTCAGCAGAAAGCAACAAAGAGCACTATATTCAGTGTTTGCCCATCGCTCAGAGCTAGCTTGCAGAACATGCTATTTCACCTCCCACCCCTTTCTCTTCTCAGTTGTTCTCTGTTCTCCCAGAGTCATGAGGACTAGGTAGTAGTTTCTAACCTGGAACACCTTTGAGGACTAGCTTTTAAATTGATTTCTAGGGGGATATTAGTGAGTGAAAGAATAGCCTCAGGTCGGAGCTTTGACCACAGCAGGATCTGCTTTTGACTGTGGTCTGCTCAAATGAAAGGCTAGTTGCTTTTCTATCTCTTTTCCAGTACAGGTATTCCAATAGGTAAAATGCTTGAAGTGAAACATTAGGGATAAATTCAACTACAGATCAAAGGCTTGTAAAAAAGTTTGCTTTGCTACAGTGGTGTCATGCTCTGGGTTTTGAGTTCGAACACTGGTGTCATGTATGAGCACTAGTTCTGCCCTGGCAGTTGTCACTGGTGTTATGTGTGGACAGAGCAGAGTCTTGCAGCTTGTAGGCATAACCTCTAGCCAGAAAGGCAGTATTTCAGAATTCCTCAATTCCAAAGACATGTGCTGATTTTACTGTGTAAGTGCTGGCATAGGAAGGTTGCATTAGCTAGGAAGAAAGATTAGATATTCCTGTAAGCGGTGCAGTGTAATGATGTCTTGTGATCCTCAGCTGCTTCCAGATCAAAGACTGTCTTCTCGTGTCAGTGTGGATCTGTCACAATGTAGTCAAGCTCCTGCTGTTGGATGGTCATCAGCCCATTGTTTTGTTTGCAGACATTTTAAGTTTGGAAGCTGGGGAGACTGTCCAGACAGAGTTGCACAAGCCATCGTGATGGCTGGGCAGAGGTGCCGAGGCAGTTGTGTGTGGTTAAGGAGTTCCTTGAATAAAGGTTTCTCCCATAAAGATGGTGAGAACACATTAAAAAATAACTCCAGTGTTGGAATTGGGGTAAGATATCCTCTGCTGATATAAGCCCAAAGTGATGTAGTTAAGTTAGAGGTCCATCCGTCAGCCTACGTGTTATCTACTTGCTGGCTTTCTAAATATCCCTCATCACACTTCAGATAACATCTCTGATGTGATGAGGACCTCTGTCAACTGCTACAATGCGCTTTCTCACCACCCTGGAAAGAGACTCCAGGGCTAGCTCAGTGCTCTTTGCAGATCTGGGTGAAGCAGAGTGTGTTTGTAGCACTGAGAGCAGAAAGCACTACGTGTCCATTATCAGGGCAAACAAAAGCCTCAGTGTGTATGTAACCCAAACACAAAGCTGGTATGGTGTGAATCGATGGCTGTGTGCTCGAGGGAGAGGTGCCAGCTTAGAGCCAGCATTCCTGCATCTGGGTATATCCTGACAGTGCTGCCTACTTACCTACAACAACTGTGTGAAGTGGAGCTTTTCCAGAGCTTCACAAAGCCTATATTTAATAATGTGTTGTATTTCTAATACCTTCCATCCGCTGGATTTCGCAAGTAGGCTAATCCTCTCAGCTGGTCTTTTGGTAGAGCAGAGATGCCAGTTTTACTGACAAAGGAGCCGGAAAGTAGACTTCTCTGGGTTTGGTTTTGTTTTTTGCAATAGAAGTGAAATAAAAGATGAATTTAGAGTCTCACAGTTACTCTGCTGTGATTTCTGCACACTGTGTGCTGGGGGTTGTATGGAATCAGTGTAAGACAGTTTATGTGGTGAGAAGTTTGTGACCTAAATTGGTTAAGTGCTGAAGTAAATGCTAGTGTAGTCTTCTCTTGAAACACTGCAAATCTTTTTCTCTCTGCTCTAAGGACTTCTGGGCTAATAGCACTTTGAGCTTACCAAGAAGATCCAAGAGGGACGGTGCTGTAGAAGGGAACTGATTATAGTTTTCTTAGCTTTAAATATGAAATTAACATCACCCTTGAGGAGCTGAGTTGCCAGAATGAGTACAGCTGATTACAGGCCAGTTCTGGAGGAGATACTGTACCCATCAGTCCTGTTGAGTCTCTGGCCCAGCTTAGCATCTGTGTAGCTGAAAGTGGCTTTGATACCTTGTCAGCAGGGGAGAGAGGGAAGGGAATAGATTCACAGCTGCATCACCACCTACTTCTCAATTCAAATTAAGGGGGTACTCATAGTAAATTATGAGTACTTGCAGCTGCTGCCCTTTCTCCATGGGGAAAGCATTAATCTAAATGTTGCAGATACTTATGACTACATTTCCACCATACTGTAGGATTCCACATGCTGTTCAGACCAGTTGTTCACATCTGTGGCTTGGCTTGGGTGGGTCACCATGGATTTCAAGAGGAGTTGATTTAAAGATCCTCTGAAGAGGAGCAGAACAGATCTGGAGGCTCCCTGAATCTGTTTAACACCCAGTTGTTTTCACCTTGTCTGATCTTGCCTGTAGTTTGGGGCATGGGACAAGGAAGGAGTGGAGCATTGTCCACAGAACGGACATCTTTAGATCTCCTTTTACAATAGTGGTAGAGGTGCTATAAAGAGATGAGTACTAGCAGGAGACTTCTCCCCCAAAGAGTGCAGTAACAAGTGAGCAGGATAAAGTGGTCTCTCCCTTGCCCAGACATGATGCATCTATCCATGGAGGTGAGGGCTTGGCAGGCCTGAGGGCAGACTGGTAACCTCAGAGGGGTGGCTGGGAGCTGCTATGACTGACTCTTTGGAGGCCTCATCCTGGCACCCAGGTACTGCGTAGGTGGGTGATGCTTAATTGCAGAGGTGACATGGGAAGGTTTCTTCTGAAGCACTAGTGGAAGAGTCTTAAACCCAAAAGAAGCTGTTGATAGCCATAAGTGATAACAGAGAGAAGGATTAATAATGCTATCTAGATCAGATACAGAGCAAAGGGGTTATTAGTTTGCTCTGAACTACATCCCTGCTACAGTTTATTTGAACAATGGTCCTGCAGGTTGTGTTTATCTTGGACAGTGGTTTGTTTTACTGTGGTGCTGCTCTTTAACAATGTATGTGATTTGCTGGCTGCCATAGGAGTGTGGTCCTGTTCTGCAGAACTTCCAGCATAGCATCATAGGAAAAAGCTGTGCAGGAATCTGGTTAAACCTGGCTTTTTCTGATGTTACAAGCATAGTGATCAACTTCAATTTTAGTACAAATCCTGGGCTTGTGAAGAGCAGTTTTCCCCAGTACCAACCAGCAGTCTGTGGGAAAGCTCCCAATAACATTACTTGTGGTATTCCAGCTTCTGAATATGTTGTGCCTGTCATCTTGATGTGGAGGTGATTGAGTGAGGTCTCTGGTACCCTGCAGGCCTCTTTCTGTTGGTGTTTCTGCAAATGTCCTGTGTTGGCTCTTTGTGTCTAGCTCTCTGCTTTCTGTGGTTATCCATTTCCTCTTTGCCTACATCTCATAAGAGCGCTATTGAAGGATTTTGATGAGCCTTAATCTTCCCTGCCGGTTTATGAGGAGTTATAACAGCTTTTCCTCTCTTGCAGAGTGTTTACCATGCCTCTGGGAACGTTCTTCCTTCATGTTCTCTGTTTCTTGGGAGCAGCAATTCCACGGGGACTGCAGTATGTCACATTCTCACGCAATGCTACAAAATTCCTCCACCTGTCTATGGACTTGGAATCTGGGACCATTTACTTGGGTGCCACCAACTTTCTCTTTCAGCTGACATCTGACCTGCTGCTGAAGAACATGGTCCAGACTGGACCAGTTCTGGACAGTAAAGATTGCCTCCCCCCAGTCTCAAAGCTGGAGTGCCCTCAGGCACACTACACTGACAATCACAATAAGCTGCTGCTAGTGAACACAGTGCAGAAGGAGCTCATCGTGTGTGGCAGTGTGCATCAGGGAATCTGTGAGAAGAGAAGCCTCACGTCCATCGACCATGTTCTCTTCCGACCAGAGAGCCCTGGTGACACTCAGTACGTGGCTGCCAATGATCCCAATATCACTACTGTGGGACTCATAGCCTACTCAAAGGATGAGGTCCCCTTGCTGTTCGTGGGACGAGGGTACACCAGCCGAGGAGTTGGGGGAGGGATTCCTCCCATCACTACCCGAAATCTCAGGGCCCACGAAGGGGATGTTCAGGCAACAGACTCTCACTCCATTTTCTCCTATGAAGAAACAGCAAAACTGGCAGTGGGCCGGCTCTCCGAGTACAACCACCATTTCATTAAGTCCTTCACTTATCGCTCAAGTGTCTATTTCCTCTTCTACCGTCGGGACCTCAAGTCTCAGTCGCGCGAGTACAAGACCTACATCTCGCGAATCTGCCTGGATGACTCTCATTATTACTCGTATGTGGAGTTACCTCTGCTCTGCCAGAGCAAAGCCAATACGTACAGCCTCCTGCAGGCAGCCTATGTCACCCAGCCGGGAAAAGGCCTGGCCCAGGGGCAGCTGGACACCGAGGGCGAAGTGCTGTTCGCAGCCTTCTCTGCCTGGCAGGCTTCTTCTGGCAAACTGAGTGAGGAGTCTGCGCTCTGTGTCTACACGATGGAGGAGGTGGATCGCCTGACCAACTGGACTAGGAATGTTTGCTACATGAGAGATGGGAAGTCAGAAGAAGGGGCAGAAGTGGCATATATTGAATATGATGTCAGTTCCAACTGTGTCCAGCTGCCAGCGGTAAGTGGCTTTGCACCTTTGCCAGGCTGAGAACAGTCTGCAGTGTGTTCTCATGGTGGTTTATGTGCCTGAAGTTAGCGTGTTTCTCACAGATAGATGTTGAAATCTGCTTGGGTTAAAAGCCTCTGAGCTCAGCCTGCTTCTTTCCTACTGCAGCAATGCCATGCAAGAACTGTTGTGTCCTGTTTAAGTACAGTCTGTCTTATTGCTGCTGCAGCTCTTTTCCCCACGTGGGCAGATTTCCTTGCAGAAGAGGGAGGTGGTCTGTGTGCCAGTGGAGAAGGCATCTGGTGTGACCTGAGGCCTGTCATGTGTGTGGCAATGCCAGGCAAGAACACTGAAGCTACAGTTCTGGTTGTTTTTTATCAGTATCTTCATTTCCTGGTCTGCACTGCAGGGAAGAAGAGAAATATATGCATGTGCACCTGTGTGTTGAGAAGGGAATTTAAAGGTTATGCAGGGTCCCTGTTGCTTATGGTGAAGTGTGCCTGACAACAGTTTCCTGCAAGGGCACCTAGGAACAAGAAACAACATAACCAAACCAAGTGTCAACAAAATCCTGATTTTTCTATTAGTCCTGCAAAATTTTGTGTCCAAGGAAGACTTCTTTCTGACCCAGTAGTTCATTGTCTCCAGAGCTTTGAGAGGCAATAACCCTGTAAATTTTATGGCAAAGGCATGATGGTGGGATGTCACAGGATAAAAATGTGAACTGAAGTGGCCATTACCCTGTATCCTTTCAGTCTGTTAGCCACACTGGCTGGTGCTGTGATTTCAGGGACAGTGACACAAAAACAGAGCAGCAGCATTCTCCTGGGGCAGTGCTGGATACAGCATTGCGGCACAAGGCTGTGTGGTTATGAGTAACCTGTTTTCACCAGGGGCGTAGCTAGTCCTTAGCAGAGCAGTATGTTATCTTGTGTCTTCCTTCTATGGAACAGGCTGTCCAGATAATTGCCCCTTCCAAACCCTGTGCTTCAAAGAGCAAAGTGGTACCACAGAGCCTTGAAGTCACTGAGTTTGGATGTGTGGTCCAAAACCAGTTTCAAAATTACAGTTTTCCTTTCAGCAGCTAAGGCTGACTGTAGAATGCTTGTGGGACCAGGCAAGGGTAAAGAGCAGACTTAGAGCAGGATGAATGTAAGGTCACATGGAGTATGTTAAGATTTGGGAAGCAAGAGGCTTGCCCAGATTGAATGTCCTGCTTTCACTTATTTCTTAGCCATGCCTCATGTGTTTTATGTGGGGGCCACGTGGAAGGAATTGTCACAGGTGATTTTCAGAGCAGCTTGAGGGAGTTAAATGTCAAACTTGTGTGAGCAGTTTGGAAAAATCCTTCATTCAAGACAATGAATGTACCAATGGGAAGTGAGCACACAGGATGGGAGAAAAAGGCTAGTTTCTGCCAGGGTCCCAGCTGCAGGGTTTGGCACTAGTGGGCTGTCTAAAGTATGGCATCTTATTACCAAGTGTGTCCAATGATATGTAAATGTCCTAGCAAACTTTATCCCTCACCATTCAGTAGATGGTAGCGGTTGTCTTTAAGATTGTGTCTAACAACACGTAAGGGTCTGTGCCAGCTCCAGCCTGCTCCATTCAGTGCTGAGTGGAAGTGGCTGTCAATTAACATTTTATGCAGGAACAGTTTTAACTCGGTTTCAATGGTGACAGCTTGTGCTGCACCTAAGGATAATGCTAATTAATTTCACATTTTTCTACCTCCAGATCAGCCTGTGTGCAAGGTGTCCCCTTTACCTTAGTTAGCACTGCCTCCAATTTTTTGCCCATCAGGAGGGACTAAGATTGAGTTTTTACAGTTCAATACAATCTCTTAAACTGGAAAAAAAAATACTTGTTTTTATAAGAATTTCAGAACCAGTTCAGTTGTTCCATTTGCTGGAGATCCATTAGTCCTGTGTTGCAGGAGATTATGGAGATGCTGTTAGTGACTTGATAACTGGAAGGTAAAACATGTGAAACATGTTTCTGCAAGGCTTGGGAAGGCTGCACATCTCTTGTGAGTGTAGTTTTCATGGTCTGTCATTTATCCTTTTGCATTGAGCTCTGTCCTCTTCATGCACAGCTGGACATTGGTCCTGTTGTTGCTTTGTACCTGTGTAGTGTAGGAAGTGCACGCCAGAATTCGTGGCAGCAGCTTCATCCAAACTTACTGCATCACAGTAGGACACTGCATGATCCCTGAAGTGTATTTTCTGCTACACTGCCAAGATGTTATTCACTGAAAACCATTCAAACAGCTTCTATGTAAATTTATATAAGCACTTTATACAATTATCATGGTCTTAATCCTGTAGAATGGAACAAATTTCAGCTCTTGACTGTGACTAACTGCACCGCAGACAGTCCTTGGGAGGCCCCAGGCAGGCTGTGCCAGTGCTGGGAGAGCTTGCATGGGTCATGTTGGCTTTTGGTAGATAAACATTATGTGTGAAGTGACACATCCTTGGCATCACACATACACTGAGCACAACTGTGGTACAGCTTTTTGTGACTTGTATGTGGGGTTTTTTAAGCAAACTTTGAAAAGTCAGCCTCAGTAGTGGGGTCATTAGGCTGCAGCATTTGTCTGAATTGATGCAAAGGTTGCAAAAGGTAGCTAGAATCCCATTCAGAATATGCCAGGTTGGCTGTGGCCCACCTCCTAATAAATCTTAGGGGAACTAGACAACTGGAGAAACAGAAATCTTTTAAGTTATAACGAGGTGTTTGGAAGAAGCATAAGCATCAAATGGCAGAGCTGATAAGAAAAATGTATCTGTCACTAAAAATGAATGATAGCTTAGAGGATGGTGAAAACTGAGTATCACTGTAACCTCCGCTGAGGTGTTAAGTCAGAGCCTTATGCCTAGTGTGCAGAAAATCAGTTGAACTGGTATTTGAAAGGAAAAACATAAAGCATTAGAATGGAAGTAGTGCTAGTCTAATTGGCATGGTTCCATACTTGAAACTGCTGTGACAAACCTTGCTTCCCTGCTAAGGTAGCAAGACATTTGAGAAGTGAATAGGGGTCAGCAGGTTAAACATATTTTGCTGTGTAATTTCCATAGACTTGGACAAAGTTTCTCCTGGAAGCAGTCAAGTGTTAAAAATAAGATTCCACAAAAAAACCAAAATAACACAAACAAGCAAGCAAAAAACACACAAAGAGAGAAATAAAGGCAAGGAGGGAAAGAGCCTCTGTTTTGCCATGGGGTTGGCAATGGGTGATGAGCAGATGCCTCAAGAATGCCGTGCTGTGCAGTTATTGCTGACCTCGGGCGGGGGCAGCTCCTTTGCCTGGTGCTGGGTAGTACCGTGCAGCGAGGAGCTGCCAAATGCAAAGCCATGGGCACCAGACAGAAGGAATACATAATCCTGCCCACAAGGAGTCTAAATTCAACTTCAACCACGTTGCCTAAGGCAAGAAAGGGAGCTGGAGTCATCATGGACTGCAGTTAATGCCTCTGCTTCACATGCAGCTTTGTAAGAGTCATTAGTAAAGGGCTGATGAGGAGGCTGAAAATGTTATCCCTAAGGGACTTCATGATGGAAAATCATTAATTTGCACAAGCCACATTGTTGGAAGACAAGCCAGTGATAGATTAAAAAGATGTTTTTAATAGCAGTTGTTGAGTGAACAATCCTGCATTCAGTGTCTGGAAGGATACTGTAAAATTAAAGTGGACACAGAACAAGGTGTCAGGAAGGATATAAAGCAATGGAGGAATTATCCTAGACAAGACTGAGTTTGTTATCTAGGAAAAAGATGAATCATAATGGAATATCTCCTCTCCACACATACCAATAGGAGATTAAGTTGGCAGCTTTGCTTCTCCTTTAGAATTCAGTAAGTGAAGGTTTGGTGGGACAGGGAGGGATCCAGCTGGAACAGGAGGATAAGTGGTTTTACACAGTGCTGCGGAGTTAATTTTCAGCAATCTCACAAAACTCAGAAGAATTGAAGCAGTGTGCAGAGATGGCTCTTGTTTTGTCTTTTTGTGGGTCTGTGATTGTACACACTGATTTCTATGTGTGGTTAGTAAGCTCATTGTAGCAGGTTGTGCTCTACCCTGTGTATGTGTGTTGTGATGCTTTGGAATTCTACTTCAGGCTTAGAATTTGTAGATGATACAACAAAACTATACTAATTGTTGTGGGCAGTGCTTGTTCCCAGGTGGTTTTGCACTGAAAACAGGAATTCTCATGTTTTTGTTCTGAAAAATAAAATTAATCTTCCCCAAAGTTTTGATGCATTTCATTAGTGATGATGAATGTACCTGTTGAAATGTCTGTAGAATTCTGTGGAAGTGCAAAGAGCCAACATACCTAAATCAATTATCAAAAGCTCCTTTTTTTTTTTTTTTTTTTTTTACTCTCAGAAAAAAAGCTTAGAGGGATTCAAAGCTGAGTTCACTGCTGGGGCAGCTGTTTAAGGAAAATGGGTAGAAGGGGGTGGTGGGAATTTTCCTTTTTTAGTACTGATTTCCCTGTTCTTTCCAATCCCCCAAAAAAGGACACCCTGTATGCATACCCCTGTGGCTCTGATCACACTCCCAGTCCCATGGCCAGCCGGGTGCCCTTGGAAGCAGCCCCACTCCTGGAGAAAAGAGAGGCTCGTCTGACAGCTGTGGCAGTGAACGTGGAAGATGGCCACACCATTGCTTTTTTGGGAGACAGCAGAGGGAGGCTGCACAAGGTATGATCTGGATGTGACAGGAGGCAAAGAGCATAAAACTAGTCAGGGATACTCGGGAGAAAGGGGAGAAAAAAGGTAATTTCTCTTGTAGCTTGGAAAGTCAGGTTCCTACTGAAGATCATGACTATCAGATGGTCTCTTCTCACACTGTACTTGTTACTGAGAATACGAGTGCCCCAAACGGTGGTGTTGCCATTGGTTACATCTGCACAGAGCCAGTGTCAGGACTGGTGCATCCTATGTGGCTTCAACAGGTAGCAAGGTGCTAGGCACATGTGGCTGAAATCACTGTGTTGAGATTTTAGTGGGAGGTTGAAATCCTCACACACAGCAGTGATTGCAACTTGTTCCTGATGTAGGACAAGCTCCCCCAACTCCTACTGTGATACAACTATGACTGTCTTGCAGGTGTACTTAGGAGCAATGGGAGATGCACATATATATGCTTCTTTAGCTATCCAGTTAAACAGCGTGGTGAGTGGAGACCTACTGTTTGACCAGTTGAAGGAGCACCTCTTTGTCATGACCCAGTCAATGGTAAGAGCAATAACATCCCTTCCACACAAGAGCTGACAGCAGTTGAGATCCAAACTACTGACGGGAATGGGGGAGGCAGAGAAACTGTGTGTGTGAGCCTGTGCTGTGCAGCAGCTGCCTGCTAGTCTGTCTTACAGGGATGGGGACTGGCCTTTTGC
Source organism: Galbula dea (assembly GCA_013399015.1). Lineage (NCBI taxonomy): Eukaryota > Metazoa > Chordata > Aves > Piciformes > Galbulidae > Galbula > Galbula dea. The sequence continues at coordinate 2,428,135 of VWZX01004927.1, forward strand.
AAAAGCTGGAGGAAGTGTGGAGGAAGTCTTGTTACCCTAAACTATGGCCTGTTTGCATGTGCATTTCCCTAAGTCAGCCTTGTGCCAGCAGTGATGGAGGAATGTGAACTGCAGGGTATAAAAGGCTGCTTGCTTGTCATGAAGACAAGGACTGCAAATTCCTAAGTTTCTCTGTATTGAGCAGAAACTGTCTGGACAACAGTTTCTATCTCCATCTGAGCAGAAGAATGTGAGCCTTCTGAGGGCACAAGTAATGTGACTTGTCTTGGTTTTGCAGAAGATTACAAAAGGGAGGTTTTGTGTAGTTAAAACTGTGGCACTTCTTTTTTTTAATGAGTTAAAAGATTAAGCTGTTCTTCTGTAGGCATGTAACCTACAAAAATAGAAATCTGTGGGAAATGTCTTCAGATAGGAGAGATGTGCTCTGTCTTGGTATGTAACAACAGTCTTGCAGATGAAATCAAGCTGCATAAAGAACCGTGCAAGGCACCTTCCCCTTTCCTGCTTTCATAATTCTGTTTATGCCCAGTGGCAGTTGGAGGAGAAGAGGCATTGTGATGCCTTAGGCTTTTTGGATATTGGTGTCTGCTGAGTAGGAAATCCAGCACTGAATACTTTGTGAGAGGATTTGTACACCACCACTGGGGGCAGCTCCTTAAGCTGTAAATAAAAGGATCTTCCTAGCACAGGAAAAAGCAGCCCTTGAGTTACTCTGAAGGAAAGAAAAGAAACCAAAAAATTAGAGTATGCTGGAAAACCGCTGCTCCCTTCACCCCCCTAAGTGCTCTTTGAGACACTCAGAAATTTTTTAACACTTCAAAGGAGGAGTTGAAATCTATGAGTGGAAGAAGATTAGGGAAATCTGAAATATATTTATAACAGTAATTGTTCTGTCAATTAAAAAATGGAAATTACATCATGTACTTAGCAAAATTAATAGGTCAGGGATTAGAAGTTGATACTTAAAAGTAGCTGATAGTGTAGCAGCAGATTAAAGAGAGGGCAAGAGGCTGAAATCAACAAGGATAGCTAGTTAAAGCAGAAGTGTTTTGCAAGTAAAACTTACCCCTAGATGGCAGAAGGTTTTTGTTCCACATTGATCAAAGGTTCTTGGTCTACTTTCAGTTAAAATGGTAGTTTTGCCAGATAGAGCCGGGCAATGGTACAGATGCATTCAGAGGCCTCAGCTGGAGCTGCTGTCTCCAGCTTCAGTCACCTACATGTCAAGAGAGATGATCTCCCATGACAGAGTGCAGAAAAGCAAAAGAGTGAATGGTATTCAGTCTGCTATTCTTTGATCCATTTTGTTAAAATATAGTTCTATCACTAAAGACAGACTCCTTCTTGTCACAGATAACCTGTTAATAGCGATACAGTTTGCTTGCCTCAGTGCCTTCAGTGTGTGAGATGCCCATTGGGATGGGCTCTGGAAACTTGCTCTTTTCATCTTTCTGCAATGTTTGGGATCAAGAAGTTGTTTCAGCAAGCACGCAGATAAAAGGACTTGCTAGTTAGAAGAAGCTACAGACCTGGGGCTGTGTTGTGTGCGCTGCATTTTCACTGGTTTCTTTCTCCAACAGGTGGTAAAGGTTCCCATACTGGAATGTGCCCTGTACTTGGACTGTGAATCCTGTCTGGCACTGAAAGATCCTTACTGTGGCTGGTGTGTCCTTCAGGGACGGTAAGATAGATCCTTGTTCACCTGCAAGGATTTTGGAGGGTTAGTGCTTAGGGATTACCATTCCTGTGTTTGCCTCCCTACAACACCACCAGCAGTCCAGTTGCACACAAGGGTATCTTTCCATTGCTTTCTGGGTCTTTGGTCACCTCTCTCTATGCTCTTGTCCAGTGGATTTCAGCCTGGTTCTAGTCTGACTGCAGCTCAAACTGCCTCATTTCAAATGTATTGAAACTAACTTGTCTTTTCTGCTGGTGTCACTCTCTTTTTTAGCATTCTTTTTCACTCTTGCTTTCCTAGTGTTGTTGCTTAATGAGACGTGCTTTATTCCAGCATGTTTATCTGCTTGCTGGGACTATCTCCCTGTAGAATGCCATAGGAACGAATTTATGACCCTTGAAGCCCAAAACGTGCCTACCCATCTATGTTTTGGCAACAGTTTGTCCTATTACTGAAGTTGGTGGGAAGCCAGGACTTCCATGGCTTATGTAGCAGCTTCCCCAAGACTAGCAAGACTTCAGAAAGCCAGTGTCAGCCGAACGTGTCCTGCTAAGGCTGCACAGATCTCTCCTAAGGCTTCTTGCTATTTCCCTGCAGGTGCAGCCGTCGCTCTGAATGCTTTCGGTCCAGGCTGAGTGAGCAGTGGCTTTGGAGCTTTAACTCTACACAGCAGTGTCTGTCTGTCCAGTCACTAACTCCAGCCAACATCAGCAGAGAGGAAAAGAGAAATGTGAGTGGCAACAATCCTCTGATGATGCACAAGCATGTAGGAAGTCCCCTGCAAACTCTGAGCTCAGAGTCACAAATCTGCCTGTTGCTCTCAGTAGGGTACTGAATCCCTGAGCCTTCAAGCACAAGGACTTAACAGCTTGGCTGTTCCAGGAGATAATTTCCTTGTGTTTTCCGACAAAACTAAATGTCTTTGCTTGCTAAGAGTTACTGGGCATTCTGGAGTGCTTGATGGCTACTTGAGTGGAGTCTCTTCTTGTGTTAATATCTATAAGGTTCCCGAGTCTGTGGTTACACAATGTTTCTGACACTTGCTGTCAAGAAGATCTGAAAGGAGCTACCTGAATGTATGGCTTCTGACTGGCATCTGAGAGCTGGCAGAAAAGCTAAGAATGTGCTACCACATTTGGAAGTCTGTTTTTGTGTCAGGACACAGCAAGAATCTGTCTTTTGCTAGAGACTTGGGCAGAGGGGGAAGTTGCCACTTGGTTGGTGGATGCCAAATTCAGTTTGGGAATGGCAAGAGATTATGAGTGGATCAGTCAGTCCTAGGAGATGTTATAGGAAAAAAGGGAGTATACGTAGCTAACTACTTTATGGTGCTCTTACTTTGAAGAAAGAGAAGCAGAAACTTAGATGAAATAAAGCACTTGATGGAGGTCGAGTTATTTACTGATCTTATCGAATCGGTAGATATTCCTGGCTATCCCGGACTTGCCTTCTCTGCGTGAGGAAGAGTTTTACTCATGTTACTTTGAAGATTATGAAAGCCCAGCAGTTCTGACACAGTCAGGAATTATGTGTCCTTCTCCAGATCCCAGCCAAGCACCAGCTTTGCCAACAGGAGCAGGTCAGTGAAATGCTTTAAAGGGAGCACGATAGCTCTGATAACATTGCTGGGAGAAAGTATATTGTAGGTGCATCAGGTTGCCAGGATTAACAGCCATGAATGTCTGTGGTCTGTCAGCAGGTGTTCATTTCATTCTGTCATAATGTCTGTTTGCTTTCTGCTTGTGTGTCACACGCATCCTGTGCTGGTTTGGGCTGTTGCCAAATTCCATTGCCAAATTATGGTAGTTGGAAAGGAGATCCTGCTTGAAGGGTTGCATGCAAATCTGAATATGATTTGAAATGCAGTCTAGAGTGGTGGCTGGTTTGGCAGCTTTGTCATAAATCTGGAGAGAGAACTCTCTTAAATGCTGCTTTATTATTTAAATAAACTAAAATGCAAACCTTCTTAAAATCCATGTAGTAGTAGGAGAAGGAAGTACATGTATGGAAAGGCAAGAAGAGACCCACAGTCTTTAAAGTGAGAAAGAAATCTGCAAGGCAGCATAACCTCAGAAAATACAGAGCCTTCTATTATGGTGAACAGTAACTGGCAGAGTGTTGCTAATTGGCCACTCTAAAGAACCTGGAAAGTTCTCAGTTTATAGTCTTTGCACTGGATTTTACCCAGCCTGTCATTGTCAGCTTTGATGAGCTGGTCTCTTCAAAGACCTTGTTCATCTGAAGTAAAAGGCAGGTGCCAGTTGGGAAGGCTTCCACGAGATTCACCTAAATGGCTAAGCAGATTGTCTGAGCAAGTATACAGCTGGCTAAGAGGTCTGAAGCAGTCTCCATTGACAGAATGTGACAGCAGCATCCAGCTAACACACTCATTCAATCTCAAACTCCTTCATTTTCAGTATTATTTTCAATATTATTCTGTCTGGCTTTCACACTGCCTTAGTCTGGAACAAACCAACCAGGTCTTCATTCAGGGCAGTCAAGCACAGAGGGAAAGCGCTTCATGCTCTGCCATGCCACTGCAGGCAAAGTGGGCAGGATTGGCTTCTCTGTTTAGTTCTGCAAATATGGGCCTGAATTTAAGCACAGTTGTGAAAAAAACAGTGTAGATAAAGCCATGGTCTAGTTCTCATTGTTCTAGATTTCTTCTTGACTCCTTTGTTAGTCAGTCTTGCTTTTATTTCAAGGCTCCATAGATGCTTTGCCTGTTGAGTTGCTTCTGTTTTCTAGCCTAAAATTGTTTGTGGATGGTTTGTGTCAGTTTGATCTATTTGTGTCGTCCTTTTGCTTCCATGGCAGTTCTCCCACTTAATGAACTATGGCCAGGCCTTCTTAGCACAGTTTTGCCATGTTAACTGTGTCAACTTGTTTATTTTTTTGTTACTCAGACTTCTACTTCTTCACTTTGTTGCTGGTGCTTCTTTGCACAGCTTCTGGGCTATGCTAAGATGAATTTAAAGCTGGTAACCAGAATCATACGCTGAGGTGTCATCAGGCACTTAGAAACTGGCACTTTCCTATTCCTACTTAAAATACTTTTCCCAGCTCACTAAAATATTTGCCTTTTTTTCAGCTTTGTTTTAAGGTTTGCTATCAGCTCAGCTGTCACTTTGAACTGTTGGGCTCCAAGCTGATAGCAGAAACTCTCGCTCTCAATTTGCAAGTGCTTGACCTCATCTTCTTTAATGTTGAAGAGCATTATTGGCAGTCAGGAGAAATAATGACCTTTTTGGAGAAAGGAATATTTATAAATATGGTGTCATAGCTCTGAAATCCTGGGAGGCGTTAGCCCTTCCACCACTGCCAGATGCAATCACCTCTGTGACTGATGGGGGCTGACAGTAGTGCAGTGACTCCTGCCTCCAAGCTACATACGATACCCTTATTTGCTCCCAGTTGTGGGTTTTCATACACACCACCTCATCAGCTGTGTTACTGGCATACTGCTTCACTTGTCATTCTATCAGGAACCCAGTTTATGCCTGACTGGTCCTTCACCAGGCATGTTAATTGTTTTATTGTGAATAGAACTTTCTTGCAAGAGGAATTCTGAGTTCTGTGAGAGGAATGATGGACAAACTTCTTGTTACTTATTTTTGTAGCAACCTGTCTTGGAGAAATGGCAGCTCGTGGAGTTGGGCAGAGCGTGCAATATGTTCCCATTATATGGAGAACTAATACCCAGCTCTAGGGTTGGGGGCATTTGCCTGGAACAAGATTAATTAGCTGTTTTAGTACTGTTGTATGCAAAAAAACCTTCTTCAGGCTCATGCTATCAGCTGCAATAGATTTTGACCACCTCTGCAGCTATTTGGTCTATCAGAAAACACAGGCAGACTCTTCCCAAAGAGGACTGTGCTGTCCTGAGATGTGTAGTTGACATAAGGCCTGGGTTTAAAGCAGATAAGCCTTCAGTCATTGCAAGTGAGATTATAAGTCTTAGAAACCTCTTTGTCTCATTTCTTAGTCTGGACATAGAACAAAGCTCAAGGTGAAGGCAGCATGTGAAGGGAATGTCAGTTCAAATGGTTTGGTTTTCCTTTGGATGACAAAGAAAGACAATCAGCTTTGAGCCTGGAATGTTTTGCCTTCCTCTAATACAGAGATGACAATGGAATTATAGCAGATAAAGATGGAAGGATCTTCAGACTAGTCTTCTTTCCCATGGATTGGCAAGAGCTCTTACAAACTACTCCTGACAAACTTGTCCATCCTGTTTTTAGTGTCCATAGGATAATCCAGTGACTGAGATGCTAGAAGCAGGGAAGGGAGTTTGTCTCCATGGCTGTAGTGTCTTTCCTAAAACGTACTCTGTCACTTAACAGTATGGCAGACTTACAGTGGCTCCATTTCTAAGAAATTTTTGTTTTTATTTTCATTTTCAGATCATGTCACCATAAAGCTCCTAGTGCGTTTCCATGACATCTTCATTGCTTCTGTGGACTTCTCTTTCTATGACTGTGCAGCAGTGGCCCTGCTGTGGAAATCGGCACCGTGAGCATCTGCTTTTTCTTGTCTGTAGTTACAAGGAGGGTGGCTCTCCCTTCTTGGGCTGTCTTAGCAGCTGCTTTTCTGTCATTGTTCCAGGTGCCAGAAGTGTGTGATCAGTCTCTGGGGATGTAACTGGTGCATCCAGCAGCACCTCTGCACTCACAAAGCAGCCTGTGAGGAAGGAACCATTATCTACAATGAAAGGGTGTGTCTCTTACTCAGTCCTAGTCCTATGTGCTGTAGCAGCCTCAGCAAGATACAGTGAGTCAGATCTCTTCTCAGGTAAAATAGCAGCTGTCAGTCACATTAAGCGAGGAGGTGAGCTGTTGGCATAAAGCCTCCTCTTGGAGTGACACAAGGCTCTGCATCCCTGATGTTAACAAGGCCTTGCTAGGTTTCTGGGGAAGTGCCATCAGATGAAGGAGGTCACCCTTCTCCTGGTATTATCAACCCTGTGTTTTCAGAGCAAGGGACAAGAGCAAAGCTGTCAGGGAGGCTGCAAGTGGGGAGGTGAAACAGATGCCCAGTTTGTGACTACCACGGGTGGCTTTGCCGTTTTTGGGGGCATGAAAGCAGGCAGACCTACCTCTGAGTGGAGGTGAGTGTAGGCATCTGTGGAAAGAGGGAATGTTACTGGATCTTCTGCGCTGTGAGCATTCCCCAGTCCTAGCCCAAAACTAGGTGTCATCAGGCATAGCCCTCATTGAAATCTAGGGAGTGAAGCAGCCTCTTGTAGACACTGGTATGGGAAGTAGTATGGAGTGGTTTTCTGCTATATAAAATAGAAGATAAAAATTCTGTTTCTTTTCTTTCTCTCTTATCATCATGTTGTTTTTCTTTAGGCCCAGATCCCAACTTCAAGTGTATTTCCTTCTTCATCAGCTCCTCTGACAAAGTCCTCTACCGCAGCCCCAACTGCAGCTACAAAACCCACCACTCCCCCCATGCATGCAGTAATGAGCACTGTGCCCCCCACAGAGCCCAACCACGCCACACTCTCTGCAGCCTCTGCTATGATGACTGAGCCTACAGAAACCCCCAGCTATACATACCTGACTCTCTCCACTGAAGCAGCCTCTCTCCAGGCCATCACAGAATCCCCTCTACCACCACCAGCAGACAAACCTGCTGTCCCCATGCCAGAGACAACTTCTGCTGCATCTGTCCCCACCAGCCCATCCAAAAACACAGATCTTGCAGCCTTGCCCACTGAAGGGCCAGCCACTGCTCAGGAGCCACAGCACACTGACGCAGCCACCACGCTAGTGGGTACTCCTCTGGTCACGTCTGCAGCAGCAGCAACACCTTCCCCTCGCATCACCAGTTTCAACTGGCCTCCAAGTTCTTCTCCTACCACAGAAGCATTGACATCTGCCATCCCATCTCCCCAAACCCCCAGCGAGGTGCCGGGGGGCCCTGTTGCCTCTGATAGCTCTCTCAGGTTGCTGGGAACTGAACTACCTGCTTCAGAGCTCCCATCATCAGCTCCCCCAGACTGGCTGCTGGAGGAAGGCATGGAGCTCCAGGACACAGAGGACTGGATGGATTTGCTGCAGGCTGAGAATGACACATCTCCGTTCTCTGCTTCTACTCTTCTGTCGGGTGATGGTGATTCTTCAGAGAGAGATGTCCCTGACTTTCCCAGGATCCTCCACCCTGACCTGGACTATCAGTATGATGCCCCTGAGTTTTGGGAGGAAGTAAGTGGTTTTGGAATTCACAGTTCAAGGCTGTAACACTTCAAAATGCTAGTACTAATTGATGATCTAATATTTCAGCACACAGGAGTGTTTGTGCCCTCTGAGAGTGTAGAAGCTGACTGCTGTAATGTGCTGAGTGAGAAGTGTCAGCCTGAGGAAGAAAAATGTGTGTGAGGTTCCCAGGTCTTGTAGAAATGCTGCTGGTGTGAAGGTGGCAGCTGCTGTGATGTCCAGCATATTTGCAGCTGCCTACTGTTCACCTGTTTGGGCTAAGTGCATTGCTTTCATGGTAAAGAAGCACAGCCATGTCCTTGCTCAGGCAGGGTTTGTTTCTCTGTTGGCTTCTTAAGCTTTATTCCCCTGTATCAGAGCCATGGAGGTCTCTTTCTCTAAAGACCTGCATCTGTTTTCAGAATGAAGAGCTGAGCTGGGGTCCAGATGCATGTCCCTGTGTGCAGGGAATCCAGGGATCTTCACTGTTTCCAGTCAATGTGGCAAGAAAGATAACCCTGCTGGGAAAGAACTTCCACCTCTATCAGGTAGTCCTCTCAGTGCCATTGCATTGAGAAACTCTATTAATACAAAACACTCTTTGGGCAACCTGTCCATTGGAGTACTAAAAATACATGTAAGATGCAGCTGCATCTCTGCCTAGGTTTCTCCTGTTTGCAGAAACACCTAGAGGAATGACCTACTTCTGTGGAAAAAAAAAAACTGTGTAGTTCAATTTATTGGTGGGTAGGAGGTCACCCAGAGAAAGGGGGAGTACAGAGTACAGGTGTTCACCAACCTGCTGGAGAAGATCTGCAGGTGTTTGGATTAAGTTGCACCTTGCTGCACTGTAGATGATAGTTCTTGGAATAACTTCCTGCTGAATCTCTGCTGGTGGTTTATGTCTCCATAAGCTAAAGATAAGTCATCTGTTTCCTTTCCTTTTTCACATGCTGATGTTAATGTGGCTATTCCTGTTGTACCTGAAACTTCAGCAATGGGGAAAACCACCCTTGAAAGCTATGTTTCTTGGGTGTGCCTCTGATAAAAATTCTCTTTGCTTCTCAAGACAGAAAACTGATTTAATAACCTTTTGCAAACAACTGCCTTGGAACATGCAGCCCACAGAGTAATTGTTACTTCATATGTTAAACCTGATATACTGCACTGCTCAGAGGAGCAGACGTGGTTGCAGATGCATATCCATCTTTTTTACAGGAGGTGTCTAAGCAATTCAGTGGTAGATTTACAGGAGAGAGAGAGAAGGAAAATACACTTAGTAGTTTTTTGAGGTGCACTTACCGAATTTCCTAATTTCCACTCTTCATTTCCAAGCTAGTGTTTCACAGAGACATGCAGGCATAACTTCATAATCCTACTGTTGTTACTTTAGTTCTTTCTACCGTGCTGAGTTCTCCCTACACCGACATGCACATGCTCCCTTCCAGGAGTCTTGGTTTGCCTTTCTTACAGTGAGGCAATGACAGCATAGAGAGCCCTTGAGTATAGCATAGAGTTGGCATAGCAAAGGGAATGAGAGGAGCACTCTACTTGCACAGTAAGTGGCTTGGTGGAAGGCACAGAATTGGAAAGGCAGGAGTACACTGTCGTGTAACAGGAGGCTCCTTCTGGTTGAGAAAAGGTGCCATGTGTTTCTTCTCTGCAGGACCAGCAGTGGGACTATGAGTGTGTCCTAAATTTGGAGGGGAGGACAGTGGTGATGGATGCTTATATTGAAGGAGATGAAACAAACCAGTCCCTCTGTTATATCACCTGCCAGATGAACCAGGTGAGTGTTTGGAATACGATGCCATTTCCAAGTTCACACAGGTGCTGGTTTTGTTCAGAGAAACAGCAGGCAGGAAGACAAGCTGTTTGTGGAAAAGAGCACAGTTTGCAAAAATTTGTGGACTGTTTAACACTATGGGGCCCTCATCTATGATGCTGTGGTACTGGTATCTTCAAATTGGAGAAATATTGTGCAGCCTGAGCCATACAACCTGTTGCTGCATGTGCTGTAATACAAGGTGATGCTACCTCTGAATCACCACTCATTGCAACCAGCCAAGACAGTGCCACTTCTGCTTTAGCTTGAGGCACTGTTGTTCAGGGTTCTCTGGATCGTGGTTTCTTCCATGATGGTGGTTCTTTTCTGAAAATAAAAATGCTATTAATACCAAGCTTGTGGATTGTAAGATTAACAGGAAAAATTAAAACAGCAGTGTACTTCTGTGGATGATGTGTGGATTTTACTTAGGACAAGATTTGCAAGCAGCGACAGTATTTTCCATTCACAAACTCATGTAGTTAAGGGAGAAGAACAACATAGGCTCTCGTGCACACAAGCCCTGCAAACCAATTGTAATCCTACATCTCCAGCTCCACTGAAATGGCAGAAATGCCAGCTTGAGCAGTTTTCTAAGCAGCTGGCTTGTAAATAGGAATTAGCCATTCAAGAATGCAGTTAGGAAGTTAAACAGGCATTGCTGTGAGCACACATTTGTTTTCAGTGTTAATGCCAGTGAAAAAGTATGTGCTACTCTTTCTAGAGCAGAATTGTGATTGTGTGAAGCAATGAGGACAGCCCTGTGCTGCCCCTGCCCCAGCTAATGCTGCCTTGTCTGCATTCACAGGAAGCTCTGTATAGGCTGTATGTGCCAGTGCACTATGCAGGATGGATGCTGATGCTTTTTGCCTATTCAGCTGACTTGTTCGTGCCTCTAAGTCCTTTGTCTTGATGGTCTTTTTCTTTGCAGTACAGTTACACAGCACCTCAACTCGAATTCAGTGCAGTGGTGTTTGTGCAGAGGCAACAACACCTTCGAGTGGACAGCGCTGCAGATCTTCATGGTAGGTGTGCAACACCTCCCCGGCAAAAAGACAGCAGATGAGGTGGAAGAGAAGTGAGAAATCCTCAAATAAGGCTTTTTGCATCAGTAGTAGTCCTATCACAGGGAAACTTAAGGAAAACACACAGCCTCATTTCTGTTGCTTGCCACAGGGGAAGGAGGAGGAAAGGGTTCTGTGCAAAATGCTGGGTTGCAGATGCCTCTGAATTTTTCTCCTTTGTAGTGACTTTTTACAACTGCTCTGTGGGACACAGTGATTGTAGCCGCTGCCAGACAGCTGACTCGAAATACAACTGTGTGTGGTGTGGAGGTGACAACCCCAGCTGTATCTTCAGGGACTCCTGCAAGGAAGAGATAGAAGATCTGTGTCCAGCACCTCTCATTCACTCTGTGAGTAACTTGCCTAGTGTACTGTGTCTGGGGCGAGGAGTGCTCCATTCTCCAGTTGAAATCAAAAGGGCTGTGAACTAAGAGTGTGAACAGTGCAGCTCAATAACACATTGGCCATCTGAAGAGCAAGTCAATCCTATTTACTGCCATCCCTTGGTATTGTGAGAATGCTAGGCTTTTGTGCTGGCCTTTCAGTTTGCTGATAGAGAATTTGGGGGAAGATGCATTTGTATCTCGTGTGAGCTGACATGGGCGCGCCAGAAGGAGCCAGAATCATTCAGGAGCTGGGAAAGGGTCCACAGATTGGATCCTCCAACTGTCCTGAGCTGGACCCTGAAACAGGTTCACCCAGCTGAGCCTGGGACAAAGGAGAGTAAAACCTAGTGATAACGGCACAGCAAGGATGGGAAAGACATGACAGGTTACTGGAATTAATGAGTTTTGTCTGTTTATTTTAAATGTTTCTTCCTCACTGCTGCCACATGACAAGTGTCTGTAGCCATGTGTCCCTTTTGCTGTCAGCTTGTCCTCCCTCCAGTGGCACACAACATCCATGTGCTGCATCTTGTCTTAGTTTACCTTGGATGCTGCTCTGAGGCAGAGCTTTGACGTTTGTGCAGCATGCAATTCATTGTTGTACTGATGCTGAGGGGGGAATGGTGCTTGCTGCTTCAATACTAGTAACGTGTATTGGCTTGTGCATTCCCACTCTTTAGCAGAAACGCCTTATGGAGTGGTCAGCATGCTGATGAGAAGGCAAAGCAGGACAGTGCTTGCCTTAGAAGACTATAGTGGATTATCACCTCTGGGGGGGACTACTGGTGACAGTGAGTTGTGGGAAAGAAGGCTCTGGCTGTGGTGGTTTTTATAGCCTTTCTTCTGATGAGGATGCAACTTGGTACTAGTCCAAGCCAGTAAAAAGGAATCTGTAGGAGAGACACGACCAGGCAGAGTTCATAATGGGGCAGCTGAAGGGCCCTGTGCTGTAGATTAGTTGCCAGAGTGTGGAGGTCTGAGATACTGTGACATTTACACATGCACGGATGTCTTTGCAGGTGTACCCCCTGTCTGGACCAGTGGAAGGTGGCACTAGAATCACCATCACTGGCTCAAACCTCGGGCAGAAACATCAAGACATTGCAGAAACTGTCACTGTTGCAGGAATTCCCTGTGCCGTAGATGCTCAAGAGTATGAGATCTCTAGCAGGTAGAGTATCTGTGAAACCTCCTTCTAGAGGCAGGTGCTGGCTTTTCCCTTGGCTGCTAACACCAGCCTGAGATGTCATTGCCTTTGCTGCAGCAGGTGGTGAGCATTGCTCATTCCCCAGGTACTGTCCCTGAGTCAGGTCTCTGTCTGGTTTGTTATTCAGGCGGTGACCTTAGAGAGATAAGGTTATGTACAAGACAATGGCCAAATAATGCTGCTGTGTACCAGCTGTTCTGCCAGTACAGAGCCCACAGACCAGCCAGATCAGGGAGTCATAGGCTTGGAACCGTGTGATTTTGTTAATTTCTCTCCCAGCCACGGGATGATTTCAATAAAGTGAAGGGCATGGCTTGTGCAAGTGTCACTGCTAGGAAAATATTCTAACCATGTTTACACAGGGTGAGGATGGCAACCTGTGATTGGAGCTATGGCACAGATTCTTGCCTGTGCTTGAGTGGGAACACCCCTAGAGTCTTGTTCTTCACTTGCCAGCCAGAGTTCCACTTCCCAGGAACAAACCCAATGAGAGGACTCTCTCAACCAAGGACAGACCAGGGAGTCCTGCTGAGCCCTAAGCCACTCTTCTGTTAGCTAGGAGTGCCTAGTAGGTCACACAATGCTTGTATAAGTAGTGGCTAGGAGGACAATGAGAAGCAGAAAAGAAGCAGAAAAACCTATTCTGCTCGATCCAGCTAATGACAGTGACAGAAAACAGTAGCTGATGTGTCTGGCAGGGGCAGGACTGTATAACAAGGCAGTGTAGTCTGGTTGACTAGCTGAGGGGTGTGACTGAGGGGGCAGCTAGGAAGCAAGGAGAAATGAATATTCATGTAGTTGGCAGGTGGCAGGGCAGATAAGTGAGAGCCTTGGACAAGGGAGGGAGAGGAACCAAGGAACCAGCAGGAGAAGAGGAGAGCAATTGTGAGTAACCTCTCATCAGAGCTATCACAAATTTCCATTCCATGGTAGCAGTAGTTGTAGCACCCTTCCCTCTGGGAGCCAGGTAAGATCCTGCTGGGGAATGGCCTGCTATGTTAGCAGTGTTGTCCTGTCTGTGTGCCTTGTTTGTCTGGATCCATTTGCTTTCTGTTGTCATCCTAGAATCACAGCATAATCTTCCTGGGGTTAGCACTGTCTTCGTTTCCATATCTGTAAATCACGTGCAATCACAGCCTCCTGGCTTGGGACTGCACTGTTTGAGTTCTAATTCCTGAGCCTTTTAGGTTGAGGGGATATAGCTGTGAACCTGGAACATACTCCTGAGCAAAGGCCAGACAAAATTAATTTCTTACTGTGCAGGACAGCTGGGAAGCCTCCTGCAGAGTAGTTCTTACATTAGCAAGTCAGTGTAACACAGGATTCTATCATGCCCTGTTCGAAATACAGCCTGACTTTTTACCTTGTCAGTATCTCCCATGCCAAATTATGGTTGGAAAAAAGGGCTGGGAAGAATGAATGGTGCATATCAGGGGAACTAGCTGGTCCCAGAGGCCACTGGCTGAAGACCAGTGCCAGCTAAACCTACAGTCTTGAGTTTACTTCTGCATCAGAGACAGCACTAATGTGTGAGTTTACCACTGCTATCATGGGGTCACTCTGGATGTGACTGATTTGATCAGCTCTGGACAACAGCAGAGTTCTTGGACTCTTCATGTATCTGTGATACTGGGTTTCATCCTGTCTGTCCCAGGAAGAATAATCTTGTGTAGGATGGTCCTGTTTGGAACCACCCTCTGCTTTTTTCTGCTAATCTAGCTTTTAAAGGTGCTTCTCAATGTTCAGTTTTATATTCTGAGCACGTGATAAGGCTGAAAGAAGGGAGCTGTGATTGCTAGATGGTTTTAGGGCATGGTGGAATGGACACAGCTCATCTGCCCTTCCATGGTGTGACACTCTTCTTGGATTGCCCTGCAGTATTGTGTGCGTCACTGGCGTGAGCTGGACAGAGCGATTTGGGCACGTTGTTGTGGAAGTGCCTGGAGGAGGACGAGGAGTTTCTGGGCATGTTTTCACCTATCAGGTAATGTGACTATTGCTTCTTTAATACCTCTCCATGTTCTTCCAGTATCTCTGCTAAATGGCTATTGCATGAACCTATGGGACTCTACCAGGCACTTGCTGCTGGTATTTTTATCTTACTGTTTTGCTGTTTGTGTTGTGTGGGGGGTTTTTTTCTTCTTTTTTTCTGTTTTTCTTTTTTTCTTTTTCTCCCCCCATTCTCTCCCCTCCATTATAAGAACAGCTGTACTGGCTAATAGTGAAGATTCTGTGGTCTAGTGATTTTTACTTTTTTTTTTTTTTTCCTGACAATGATAGCTATTAAATGCTTAAAGAAGGAGGAAAAATACATGGTACCTTTCTAATCTGGAGATGTTTATTGATGGCTTAAAATCTTACTAAGACTTCTGAGATTCCTTTTATTAACTTGCAAATTGCTGCTTGAACACACTTTTAGCTTCTGACCTTCAGCAGCTAGTGGCAAGAAGTCCAAAGTCACTGTGCATTGTGTGGAGAAATGTTTCTTATTATTTTTAAACACATATCTTATAACTTCTCTATGTCTTAAACCTATCAACTGTAAGATAGTATTTAAGTAGGTTTTAGATACAATCACTTGCTTTTCATCCTTGCTGTGCAACCTCCAACCTATGTATCTAGTTATGTGTCTTCCTCTCCCATAGGAAGGGGAAAGAGATGCCTGAAAAGCCTTGGGCTATTCCATTTTTGGCATACTATCTTCAAGTTGCAGTGCAAAAGAAATTTTTACTGCAGCATTATCTTTTTTTTCTTAATTCTCTTCCCAGTAATTTCTACCACTTGGTGTGGTTTTGTTGGGCTCTGTGCTTACAGCTGATAGAGTTGTTAGAGATACCAAAGCACTCTTGAATGGGCAGGAGCTGTTTTGAAATTCACAACTGTGTATGTGTGATTGGGTTGCTTTTTTGCTGTAGTCTCCCTGCTCCTTCTCACTTCATCTATCTTGCTTTTAATTTGTCAACAGTGACCTACTTGTGCCACCCTGCCTGGTTTTAAATCACACTGTGGTTCCTCTAAATTTTGCTGCAGCTTCTCAGTGGTACTAAGTTTTTTGTTACTCTGAGTAATTTATCAAATTTAATTTTCCCTTTCCAGGTCACCTACAAGTATGTTTAATAGTAGAGGTCTCAACACAAATTCTTAGGGCTCCCTGCTGATAATCTCCTCATCTACTAGACAAACAGCAATTTATTTGCTACCTTGTTTTTCCTAACATCAGTTATTAATCCAGTTACAGAGCTGAACAATCTCTTTGAACTGTTAATCAGTTAAGGCTCACCTCTGCCATTTGCTGATCCATCTGCCCTTTGCAGTCTGTTGAAAAGCTGGTCCCCAATCCGTGGTTGTTACTGCTGCAATTGTTCCCTCTGTTGTCTCTCCTCCATAAGGTAGCTGCTGGAGCCTTGCTGAGGCCTGCCTCTGATTGGGATCTATAGCTTCTATTTTCAGAGAACTGGAGGTCACTGAACATTTTGTTTCCTGTCTTTGTCTTACCTTTTGAGGCCCTTGTTGCTCACATCCCTTTTTCTTTTTTTTTTTTTTCTTTTTTTTGCCTTCCCTCTTCTAGAATCCAGAGCTGAAATCCATTGTTCCAACCCAGGGCCCCAAAGCAGGAGGAACCTGCCTTACCCTTCTGGGTTCAAAGCTACTGACTGGGCATCCTAATGAGATCAGCGTCCTGCTTGGAGATCTCCCTTGCCACATGTAAGATCAGAACCTGTCCATGTGCTCTCTGTGCGCTGTTTTGAGTCCTTCCCAGAGCCCTGCAGGGCATGGTGCAGCCTGGCTCGGTATCTAGCACAGGCTGTTGGAGCTCTGCTCTTCTCTGTATTCTAGGAGATCCTCCCCTTGAGGATCATGGCAGCAGCCTCGACTGTCTTGCATTCCTGCCGACGTCACCTTGCACATGAATAGTGCTACATGGCCTCTATTCTGCATGTCTCCTAACAGCTGACAGTTCTGCTTTTGCTGATGGGGAGCTGCAGTTGGCTTTTGCAGACTAACCCTAAGAGCTGCTTGTTTTCTTGCATCCTGGGACAGGTACACCTGACAGCACTGCTGGGCAGAAGATGCACATGTTTCGGTAGCATGCTCCAGTCTCTGCATTCTGGACAGGGGCTGCACCTGCTTTTTGTCCACATGCTGCTGACTGACAACTGCCCAGCAATTATTGCTTGCTTAGATAAGGCACAAGACCTCTCAACATTAAAGTGAAGAAAATATCAGAAGAGGTTTGCAGCCTGTACTGTATAGGCTTAGTACTGTAAAACCTGTCTCTGCAGTGGCTGTGTTAATGCCTTGTTCTCTTTTCTACCTCTCCAAGCCTCTCTGAGATGACAGAGGATCAGCTGGCATGCCAGACTAGTCCCAGCAATGTGTCCACAGAACTCCCAGTCACTATCAAATATGGGGACCAAGAGCGGAGACTGGAAGGATCCTTCTTCAGATATACTCTGGATCCCAACATCACTTTTGCAGAGCCACCTAAAAGCTTCCTCAGGTAGAAAGACTGAGTGCACCTTCCCCAGGGCTGTGTGCTGAGGCAGGAACTACAGCACCAAAGGCATCTTCTTTGTTGAGTTGCGCTATGGAGTAAAGCCAGGCATGTAGGAATGAGCATAAACAGAAGGGTGGGAGCACAGGCAAGACAGCTAATGAACTATAGGTGGTTGAGATCAGGTACTTTTCTCTTTCAGTGGAGGGAGAGTGCTGAGAGTTCATGGATACAACTTGGATGTTGTACAGAAACCAAAGATCCGAGTTACAGTTTCTCCATCTGAACGCCGGCGCCGAGGACTGGGACGATGGCGTAGAATCATCCCGGACACTGACTGCCCTGAAGATGCCTTGTGCAGCATCCAGCAGGTAACATGGTAAAGTGTTCAGTGGAGCTGAGGTTGTGTAAGGGTTGACATGTTGCTCTGGGGAGGTGAACTTTCTGTCCCTAGGGCTTTCCCCAAACTTGCAGTTACCTGCTTGGATCATACTAGCAGTCTTGACCAAGTGGAAGTGTTCTCTGCTAGGATGAGAGGTTAAGCTCTTTCACAAACAGTTCCATGAGTTGGGTCTGCCTCTGCTTGGAGATGTGCAGGACCTGTGATGTGGGACAGAAACAGCAGCGCAGCAGTGTGGAGATAAATCTGCAGCTGAGCTGGAGAGCTTGTGTGCCTCAGAATGTCCATGCTCCAGACTCTTCCTTTTGCATTGTTCAGTCCATCTCTGTAGCCTCTAGGCTATCTTTCACTCTGAGAAAAAAGAACAGGCAAAACTCAGTAGAATTTCCAGTTTCACCAACATTTTCTGCTCTCCTACTACCAGTGTCCTGAGATGGGTCACTACAGAATTATTGATGCGATCGTCAAGGTCACAGAGCATGCAACAGAATCAGGAAGGATTTGCATTATTAGTGCAAGTGATGGAGAGCTTTCCTTACACCAGATGGGAGAATGTGTTCCTGATGCACATGCATAAATAGTAGCTGTTTTTACCTATGTTCTTAGAAAGGCATTTGTGGCTGTAGAAGAGAATTTTAAAAATCACTCTAATACTTTACCAGATGTATAAAACATCCAGCTGGACAAAGAATCACTTCTTTCAGAGAGGCATTCAGGGTAAGAAATCAGCTGTGCATCAAAGATCTTTGGTCCTGTTCTTTCAGAGCAGGAAGATATAAAGCTGATTGCTCTCCAGAATTTGCTGCTGGAGGACTGTCAGAGTTGATTCCCACTGCTGAGACCTAGGTACTTGCAACAAAAACAGTGCTATGAAAACTTTCTTTAGAAGGAATGTGGGGAATTCCTCTACGATTAAGCAAAGTTCCTCTAGCATTGCTCCAGATGAGAGGAATGCAGACTGGCCCTAGACTGCTTAGGGTTGGGAAGTATTGCAAAGCTGCAGAAGCAGCATTACTGTCTCACTATTGACACTTTTTTTGCCTTTTGCATTTAGTTTGAAGAACCATGTCTTGTTAACTCCTCCTACCTGATCCTGTGCAAGACTCCAGCCATTAACCTGCTGTTGCGAAGTGTCCGCATCAAACTGGAATTTATTTTGGATAATCTGAGCTTTGATTTCAACTCATTGCATCCCATGCCCTTCTCTTATGAAGTCAACCCCATCCTAAAACCATTGAATGCTGAAGACCCTGCCAAACCATATCGTCACAAGCCAGGAAGTGTCATCTCTGTGGAGGTAACACAAAAGCCAGCTGGAAACAATGTTCTGTGTACAAAGTTGTTTCTCAGCTGACTGTTTTAAGTTGGTGTCATGCAGCATCCAAGGTTTTAAAGCATTTGACAGACTTACAGTCTGTCACAGCACATCTACTTTGGCCTGTGGGAAATGGTACATGAGGAGGAGGGGGGGAAAATGCATCAAAAAAGCTTCTTAAGCCCATAATTCATTGTTAAGGGCTTCATAGGGCTTGTGGAAACTTCTCTGCTTTTTTATTTTTAAATCCTAATAAAGTGTTTGATTATGCAGTATAAGTACTAAATAAGCACCACATCCTAATCTCAGCTGCCAGCTTTATCCTATCTTCTTAAGATTCTTCTAGAAGTAACTTAGGAGTAAAAGAATGCTGGCAATGGGGAAGACCTGTGATGAAGATAGGAAAAATCACTCCTTAAAGATGATAGGGAAGGGCAGAGTGGCTGATGTTTTTTTTCTGTAGATGAGTGGGGAAAAAAAAAATCTCTGAGGTACTTCATTTGTATGGAAAGGTACTTTCTAGTGCAGTACTCATTAAGAAAGTTAATGGCTACGGCTGGAGATACACTTTCTCCACTTGCTCTTTTTTTCTTCTATGAGTGAAAACTGTGAGGCTGTACTAGTCTAGAGATGCCTAGACTGCTGTGTTGATATAGAATGCTTCTTGTAAAAGTAGAGCAGTTTACAAGGACTGAAAGAGAACTAACAAGATGCAAGATTTCAAAGAGCAAGGAGGTTACTCTAGCCAACCTGTCAGGATACCCTGACAGACCTCTGGGCAAAAGCATGAAGAGACTGCTGCAGGATTCAGCTTAGAAAGCATTAAAATGAAAAATGTGATTAACAGCAGTCAGCATGGTTTGATTTAAGAAAAAAAGAAACCTAAATCCCCCCAAATTAAAGTAGATTTGTGTAGCAGATAAGAAAAATAGCATAAATATGTTACATCTTTGAAAGACATTGATGGCCTCCCATGAGAACTTAGGATAATTGGCTTGAAACTAGCTTTTTGTAACGGTGTACACACTGTGTGTATGTATATGTGTATACACAGAGTGAAGAGCTGAGCTTAGTCAAGCTGTGGCTGAAGAGCCTTTAAGAAGACAGGCTATTTAAAACTCTACTTCTGCAGCATGGTACAAATCTTAAAGTTTTGATCTAGATTGAATACAAGTGATGTTTTTAGCTTAGAAAATGAACTTTGGCATCCATTCCAGATGTGAGCCTAGTCAGAGAAGAAAAAAAGGCTGCTTTCATCCTATGGTGTTGGTCTCTTCCATCTTCCCCCAACTGTATGTGCTGTTCCACATCTGTTCCAGGGAGAAAATCTAGATCTGGCTATTTCCAAGGATGAAGTTATGGCTATGATTGGGGAAGGAATCTGTGTGGTGAAAACACTAACAAGGAATCATCTCTACTGTGAGCCTCCCTCTGAGCAGCCAGCTCCACGGCACCGCACAAAGCGGGAGGGCACAGACTTGCTCCCAGAGTTTACGGTAGGGACTCAGCAGTATCACAAGGCATCCTCTTGTTTGATGGAGCACAAGCAAGAAGTAATGGTGGAGGCAGGGAGTGGGATGGGAAATGGAGGAAAGACAGAAGCCCCGGATGGGGGACAGAGGAGGCACTAGGGGTGGCAAGGAGCTGCTCTTGATCTCAAGTCTGCTCTTATGTGCCAAACATTGCCTGAAAGCAAATGATACAGCTGAATTCAGGAGCTGTGCTGTAGGACATCTTTGCTAGAGAGCTGTATGCCACCTGTACCCATTCTGTAGAAGCCCTGTGGCTTTGCCTTTCACTGCTGCAATGAATTTATGTCATGGCACATGCTTTCTCACAGGTACAGATGGGAAACCTGAACTTCCTCCTGGGCCGAGTGCAGTACGACACAGAAAGCCAGCTGACCTTCCCCCTGGAGGCACAGATTGGTTTGGGTGTTGGTGCATCCTTTGTGGCACTGATTGTTCTGGTCATCGTCTTCATATACAGGTAAGAAACCCTGGAGTTGTTTGGGGTCTTTAGGTTCCTCTACAATGTTATTCTGTAGATGTGACCAAGCATGTTTACCTTGGACCTAAATGAGGTCCCAGTTTTCTTTATTTTGTGCCAAATTCTGAGGCCCTGATGATGTTGGATGTGTAAGGAATGTTACACCTGCTGATCACAGCCTGCACAAGGGTTCATTCAGAGCCCACACCCGATGGGTGTGCTCCAAGAGACACATCTAGTTTACAGAACACTGTTTAGTAGACTGCAGATATGATGTTCAGTAGAAATCACCTCAAAACCAATTGCACTGGAGTCTTCGGCAGCAACACAACCAATGAGAAGGACAATCCCTGGGCTAGGGCCGCTGGGAACAATTCTGCTTCTTATTGCAGGAGAAAGAGCAAACAAGCTCTAAGGGACTACAAGAAGGTTCAAATCCAGCTGGAAAATCTGGAAACAAGTGTTCGGGACAGATGCAAAAAGGAATTCACAGGTCAGTCCCCTGCAGCTTCAGGGAAGCTTGAAGAACTGCTCTCAGCCATCCCTGTCTTTCCATTCCTGCTTACTTTTTTGGGTAGCTCCAGGCAGATGGTAGCTTTATCCTGTGCTAGTGCATTGAAACATAGCCAAATTCTTCCATTTTTAATTCTCTCTAAGTCAGAGCACAGTGACCCCTCTGATTCTCCACTTCATCCTCCAGGCTTAGATGAAAAGCCTAAAGGCCAAGACAACACACTTGGAGAGCTTGTAAAGACAGCTAGCACCCAGTCTTTGTGGAGTGCAAGTTGAGTTACTCCCCATCTTCTGGGCCTGTGAACGTTGCACTTCAACTGCTTACAGCAGTGAGCCCTTGTGTGGGAGGCCTAGGGCTCTGAAACTGTGCAGATGACTCAAATTATAATCTCCAACTAATGTGAGAACCAATAAGGAGCAGGAGATCTCTGGTACTCTAATGTGGGTAGTGCCTGTAACCACAGATCTGTGCTGTCCTTTTTTATAAAACTGGAAGCCAGCCTTCAGCTGTAGATGAGAATAATCACAAAGTTCACCTTTTGGTTCTCTCAAAGTTTGGAAGTTTCCTCCTGATGCCTTATCTGGTTTTAACTGTTGTAGCAATGGGACTCCAGCATGCCTCTTGCTGACAGGAAACATTCTTCCTCAGTCCCATCCTGCTGGCCCTAGTTCTTGCACCATCAGTTGTCTGATCATATAGTCAACCTCATGGATATTTACTTTCCTGCAGACCTGATGACTGAGATGATGGACCTCACAAGTGACCTTGTGGGCACAGGAATTCCTTTCTTGGACTACAAGTCCTATGCAGAGCGCATTTTCTTCCCGGGCCATCGTGAGTCACCACTGCAAAGGGACCTGGACATCCCCGAGTGCCGGCGGCAAACTGTGGAGCAGGGCTTGGTCCAGCTGTCAAACCTGCTCAACAGCAAACTCTTTCTCACCAAGGTAATGTCCCTCTCTCTGTTTGCAGCCTGCTGTGGGGTCAGGGCCATGTCACTGGTAGCTGGTGGCAGGAAGTGGGCAATGTCTGTTACAGTTAATTCCTGAATAGCTCCCTGAAGCACCACTTCTTCCAACAGCCAGTAACTGGCTGCCTTGTTTCCAGCAGACTCACACACTGGCTTCTCTCTTTCCCCCAGTTCATCCACACTCTGGAGATCCAGCGCACTTTTTCTCCCAGAGACCGGGCCTATGTGGCATCGTTGCTCACTGTATCGCTGCATGGGAAGCTGGAGTACTTCACTGACATCCTCAAAACACTCCTGAACGACCTTGTGGAGCAGTACGTGGCCAAGAACCCCAAGCTGATGCTGCGCAGGTGAGTGAGCAAGCCATGGTTCCACTGCTAGCTGCCTGTGGGAACAGAGCCTTTCTGCCCAGCTGGGAAGCTCTGAAATTCCTGAGAGATAACATCATGACATGGGCTGCAGCTGTAAGACCAGCGTGTGTCCAGACAACATGCATCAAGCAGGAGGAAGCAGTAACAATGATATCCCTCTCTCCAGTCAGCACTTGTCAGGAAATATAGCAGGAAAGGTGTGAAAAGAGTCGGAAGCTGGAGTTGCCCACCTCAGATTCCTCTTATGCACTATTCTGTACAAATTCTTCTCTCTCATTGTCTTCAAGTACTAGAGCTCTGCCAAGTCTGCTCATCTCTCTTTGCCATTTAGAGGTCCCTGGGCTCACAGTCATATTTGGAAGCTAAACTGAAGTATCTCCTGTGTTTGGATCCCCATTAGCCTCCTATTTGATTCATCTTAATCTGAACAAAGTTCCCTTGTTTGAGATCCACCAGAGGCTTTCTTTCCTCTGTCCTTTGCCTGCATGTCTCTGCACTGCTGTAATTTGGTGCCTCCTTCAGGCAGAAAAGTGCCTTGAATAAGTGGTATCAAAAGCATTAACTGGTTTCTAAAGTCATGGGTTTTTTCCTCTCCCTTGATCCTGTACCATTATTTAGTGTGGCTTTTTGTTTGTTTTGGGTTTTTTTCTTCGAGGGGAGTGATCTTTATCTCCAGATCCCTCTCTGTGCACCATATTCCTGTGACCAATGTCATGCTCTCTTCCAGGACAGAAACAGTTGTAGAGAAGCTGTTAACCAACTGGATGTCCATCTGCCTGTATGCATTTGTGAGGGTGAGTTCTTTGTCCCTTTGTGGTGTAGAGGGGCCAAAAGAAGGTCTCAGCTACAGCTTTGCTTTGTGCCTCTCTCATAGCTGAAATAAGAGTCAGAGTCCTGTTGTATTTCAGGCTGGGGAATGAGAGCTGGACTGCTCACTGGGGACAGGGACTCTTAAATTAGCATCAATGCTGGGCATTGGAACAGGCTGCTCAGGGAAATGGTGGGGTCACCATCCCTGGAGGTATTTAGAAGATGTGTAGACATTGTGCTTAGGGACATGATTTAGTGGTGGACTTGGCAGTGCTGGGTTAATGGTTGGACTTGAACTTAAAGGCCTTTGCCAACCTAAATGATTCTATTATTGTTTCCAAGATGTCTTGCCAGATCATGGAGGGGTCAGTGTAGCTCCTTCATCTTGAGACACACTGACCATAGGCTGGTCTGTGTGTGGACAGGGCAGATTCTGATCTTATTCTTTTCCTGGAGAGGGAGTGGCAAGGAAAGCCTCTCAGAGTAGTGGCACAGAGACAAAACAATGCCTTGGTCTTGTACATCTTTCTGGTAGTGGGCCCTTCTGCTTTTCCTGTGTGTGGAGCAGGAGCCATTGGCAGAGGCTCTGTCTTTGCCTGCTGTGGCTTAGCTGCTGTATCTCAGTCCTGCTCCTCCTCTGCTTGGGTGTCCATGTTTTCAAGCCGTTGGGTTCCACTGGGAGGAGCAAGCTGAATTTCTCTCAGGTGAAGCTCCTTCCTTTCTGTGCCAGGACTCTGTTGGGGAGCCACTTTACATGCTGTTTCGAGGGATCAAGCACCAGGTGGATAAAGGACCTGTCGACTGGGTGACAGGGAAAGCCAAGTACACCCTGAATGACAACCGCCTTTTGAGAGAGGACCTGGAGTACCGCACTCTGGTGAGCACCAGTCCTTAGTTCCCTCTGGGCTATCCGGTGCAACTGGGCTGAGTGTCTCTGCTCCAGTTATTGAAACAGAAGTGCAGCATGCTGCCACTGTCTCCTAGGGGCCGGGTTTATCCCAGCAGCACAACTTCACAGATGAGCAAGTGCTTGGCTACATCAGGTATTTTTGCCCTCGGCTGACAGGAGCCATGACCACAGTAATTTGGTGTCTGTGCTGCACTCTGTGTCTTGAAATAAGGGAATGAAGTTGCTGATGGGACATTGGTGCCCCTCCCCAACGCTACTGAACTGGCCTTCAGCTCTTGACACAAGATGGAAAACAGGGTGTTTAACTGTGATTATCTGTTATTAACTAGCTGTTAACTTGCCTTAATGAGAACAATCAAAGGTGTAAACGTGTCAGATGTAATCTTATCAGCTGAGTAGCTGTGATCTTTTCTTCCTCAGACCTTAAATGCTTTGACACAAGCAGGAGTTGCTGCAGGAGGAGCAGAGGACTCCCAAGGGATTTCTGCAAAAGTGCTAGACTGTGACACCATAACACAGGTGAAGGAGAAAATCCTAGATCAGATCTATAAAGGGACACCATACTGTCACCGACCAGACCCAGACACCCTGGACCTTGGTAAGCAGAACTCCTTGGTGCCAAAACTCAGTGAGGAAGTGGAAGAGTGGTGATTCACTGTCTGTGTGTAGCACCTTGGCATGCATGACATTTGTCATTCTCTGCCGAGTGTGCAGTCACTGACCAAGGATCTCACACTCTGGCTGGGCCCAGCATGGCACAATGCAGGAAAGAGGCTAACAGCAGGAGACGGGGTATGAAAAAAGCAGTTGAGTCTAGCCCTTTCCATTTCATGGTGTTCTTTACCATCTTGGACTATGGAAATGGCTTGGGCAAGTGGACACAGGGAAAAAAAATGAGGCATGGAGAATGTGTAGGAGGGGAGGATTATTTGAGGGCAGCACAGAGATGCTAAAGTCTTCCTGGCAGTGAAGTCAGTGGCAGCATATCAGTACTGTATGTCAGGGAGGATTTTGCTCATAGTAGTTAATGAAATGTAGGACATGCATTGTGAGGGAAACCATCAGTTTTCCACCGTCTTCATTGTCTGTTGCTGAATAGTGGTGACATTTACAGATGGGCAGGTACCAGGAGAATAGTAGCTAATAAGGACTATAGATGCATGTTTGTGGTTTGAATCACCTGCTTGAAGAGTCACATTCTGACAGAAATTGTAGGAATGTGGCAAGTGGAACCTGGGAGGCCATGAGTCTACCTATCCCTGTGCTTAGGGGGACTGTCCTGTGACTGCAGGACTCAGCATTGGTGCAGATATTTACTCAGGTTATGTTGTCTGTGAAATAGCATGGGTAGATGTTGACAAGGATGAATGCGTGTTTTTACGAGGTCAGCCAGGTTGAAACACAGCAAATTTCAAGATGCTTTAATCTAACAGTTTATCTTTTCATTGTCTCTGTTTAATGGCTGTAGAGTGGAGGTCAGGGCTGGCAGGTCATCTGATACTGTCTGATGAGGATGTAACTTCTGTTGTTCAAGGAACCTGGAAACGCCTGAACACTCTTCAGCATTACAAGGTCAGAACTCAGTCTGTGACTGCCTTACCTCTCCTCTTCTACACACTGGTATGTTCTGTTTGTGACTCTGGCTCCTGGTAGATCACAGTCAAAAAGCTGGAGTTTTCTTGAAGCAGTATATTCAAGTCTGTGCTGTGGTATGCACTATGACTTCAGTAAGCACAGCCCCCTCCTTAACCTGTACCTGAGACATGGGCAGGTGTAGAGCTTGAAAGGAGATGCTTTAGTTCATGCCTGGTGGCTGTTGCGATGCAAGTGATGCTGCTGGATCTGTTAATATTCTGGTCCCAATCAGTTAGTAGGTGGTGGCATGCTGATGGGCAACATAGCTTCTAGGAATAGAAAGAGGGGGTTTAACTACCTTGCACCAATATGTCATACCTTGCTGCAACATGTTCTAGATGTGATTGACCTCAGTCCCTGAGTATTATCATCTTCACCCTACTTTGCACATCAGCTTTTTTAATTGGTGCAAACAAAATTCTTCCACCATCAAGAAAGACAGTGGTGCCCCAAAATCCCTGTTTCTGTCCCTATTTCTAGTAACGGTGTAGTCTGTCTTGGTCTACAAGCACTTGCCTGGTGTGCTGGTGAGAAGCGTGCCATTTGTTTTGAATGTTGATTTTTGCTTGTGTGCAGGTGCCTGATGGAGCAACAGTAGCACTTGTCCCACGCCTGACCAAGCACATCCATAGGGAGAATCAGGATTACATCCCAGGAGAGAGTGAGTTTGCCCTGTTCTCATTAAATTATTTTATAGTACTTTCCAGATACTGGGACAAGTTTTTTGTCATAGCCCCAGGTATAGCTGCTATGGTATAAGGCTGATACATGATTTGGACCTTCATAGGATTGTCAGGAAATTAAAAGCTTGGGTAGATGAGATGAGAGAAAAGCAAAAGAGTGTGAAAGCAGAGGAGAGCAAGGCTGGGCATGAAAATGCAGAATAGATATAATTCTCTAGTTCTGTCTCTAGGGCGGAGGGCAGTCTGCAACTAGTTGGAATCTTAACAGCCTCAGGTGCTGAGCATGGCCCTAGGATGGTGGTGGGACACCAGGGATTTACCCTACTGCCTGGCAGAGCAAACAGCTCTGTGGATACTCCTGTGGCATGAGGGTCAATAGCCACAGGCTACAGTACAAGAGGTGCAAATTGGACAGGGAAAAAAAATTCTTCAGCAAAAGGGCAGTGCATCCCGGGAAACAGACCACTGGAGTGGTAGGGGATCTCTGTCTGAGGAAGTTTCCAAGACCTTGAAGGTTTTGAGTGCCAAAGGCAAGCTGTTGCAAGTGCTAGCAACAGTTGCTCTGTGTGCAGAAGGCTGGATAAAGGCCTCCATTATCCAAAGGATAAAGGTTCCTTTCCATTTGTGTTTCTATCATACTGTGAAATTTTGCTTCCACTGGGCTCACCTGGCCAAGCTGTACTGTGAGAGAGCTGACACTCATCTGTAAACAATTACTTGTTTCAGAAACACCAATGCTGGAGGATGCAGATGAAGGTGGGATCAAACTTTGGCATCTGGTAAAACCAACAGAAGAGCCAGAGCTTCCCAAGCATCGGCGTGGGAGCTTGAGGGATCGTGAGCGAGCCAAGGCAATCCCAGAGATCTATCTGACACGTTTGCTCTCAATGAAGGTGAGAAGAGCCATAGAATGGTTTTAGTTGCAAGGGACCTTTGAGATCATCTTGTTCCAAGCCCCCTGCCATGGACAAGGACACCTTCCACTAGATCAGGGTGCTCAAAGACCCATTCAGCCTGGCCTTGAACACTTCCAGGGATGGGACATCTACAACTGGGCGACCTGCTCCAGTGCATCACCACCTTCTTACAAGTGAAGAATTTCTTCCTTATATCTAATCTAGATATACCCTCCTTCAGTTTAAAACCACTG
This sequence comes from Galbula dea, assembly GCA_013399015.1. Classification (NCBI taxonomy): domain Eukaryota; kingdom Metazoa; phylum Chordata; class Aves; order Piciformes; family Galbulidae; genus Galbula; species Galbula dea. The sequence continues at coordinate 2,455,737 of VWZX01004927.1, forward strand.
CCCCTCATCCCTTCACTACACTCCCTGTTAAAGAGTCCCTCTCCATCTTTCCTGTAGGCCCCCTTTAACTACTGGAAAGACACTATAAGGTCTCCCCAGAGCCTTCTTTTCTGCAGGCTGAACAACCTCAATTCTCTCAGCCTGTCCCCATAGCAGAGGTGCTCCAGCCCTGAAAAGGCTAAAGTTTGCTCTCCTAAGTCCAGAGTAGCTGGTGTGCTTACCTTGCTGCCTTAGGGATATTGAACTCCACCATTTCATGGTCACTGCAGCCAAGGCCACCCTTGAGCTTCACACTCCCCACCAGCCTCTCTTTGTTTGTGAGAAAAGGGGCCAGCATAGCACCTCTCATTGTTGGCTCCTCTGTCATTTGGAGGACGATGTTGTCATCAATGCATTCCAGGATACTCCTGGATTGCTTGTGCCCTGTTGTGTTGACCCTCCAACAGATGCCAGGGTCGTTGAAGTCCCCTCTGAGGACCAAGGTTGTGAACATGAAGCTGCACCTATCTGTCTATAGAGTGCCTCATCCACTCCATTTTCCTGATTTGGATTTACACAGAGGCATTTAAGTCTACTTGCACACAACAGAGCACCAGCTCCAAAATGGGAAATGTGGGCCTGATTAAGCTGACTTACTGGTTGGAGTAGCTGAAATTCCCTGCCTAGAGTGGCTGGAATTCCTCTGTGCTGCTCTGCTAATCTGTGATCCCTCTCCAGGCTGCCAGTGCCTTCTTTCTCCTGTGCTGCTGCGCCCTGCAGTGGAGGGGAGGTAGCTTTGGACTGGTGAGGGAAGGCTGCCGAGCAGAAGGGAACCTCTCATCTGCATGAGGCTTGGGCTCTCCACCCTCCTTTGCCTGTGCTGACTCTGTCCTTCTTGGCTCTCCACAGGGCACTCTGCAGAAGTTTGTGGATGACTTGTTCCAGGTGATCCTTAGTACCAACCGCCCTGTCCCTCTGGCAGTCAAATACTTCTTTGACCTGTTGGATGAGCAGGCCATGCACTATGGGATTGCAGACCCTGAGACCATCCATATCTGGAAGACAAACAGGTATGGTGTTCCTGTGGGTTGTGGAGGAGGTGCTGCTAAGCTGTCTAGAGCGGGTCACTTGCAAAGTGACAGCCACCTTTGCCTACTGAGGAGAAGCAAAATGGAAGTACAAGGCAGCAGAACACAGTGTGAAAGGCTAGCTTTGCTGGAAGGGCAAAGCTGGGAGATGCAGTAAAGTGCAGAGCATCTTTCAGCACCACATCTCTGCTACCTTTGCTGATAACCCCCTGTGTCTTCTCTGCAGCTTGCCCCTGCGGTTTTGGATCAACATCATCAAGAATCCTCAGTTTGTTTTTGATGTGCAGACATCAGATAACGTAGATGCTGTGCTCCTGGTCATTGCACAAACCTTCATGGACTCCTGTACAATAGCTGACCATAAGCTGGGGCGGGTGAGTACAGAGGGAGAAGGGAGCATGCTTGGCACAGATTGTTGAGCAGTGCTACCCAGGAAGGCAATAACATTTATGTAGCACCACTAGAACAGCAAGACATCCTTGCTCACTTGTTCCTCTGGAGATTGATGGGGACTCTCTGGGAAGAGAGGAGGAAGGAGCTGGTGTTGTTTAGCTTACAGAAGTTGTTGAGGGGTGGTCTTTATTTACAGCTTACAGCTGCTTGGGGGGCAGAGCTCAGCTGTAGTTGGCCATGGTAGACTGTACATCACAGGGTGCATCTTGGGAAATTCAGGTTGGCCAGCAGAAAAACTTTTTACCACCACTACTCACCCTATGCTGAAGGTGAAACAGTCTTGCAGAGGTCACCAGAGGTGGGATGGGTGGATCTCTGGAGTATTTCAGGAATCAACTTTGCAAAGCCTTAGACAACATGGTCTCATACTCACCCAGCTCCAAGTGGAAGGCTGGACTAGGGATCCCAGAGGTCTCTACACCAACACATCTCCTGGTTCCTCAGGCTGCATTACTAGAAAGGAGCCTTCTGTTTGAAGTCTCTCTCCATCCAGAGGACAAAAATTCCTGATCCTGAATGAATGACAGAAAATAGTAGTGATAGTGTTACTTGCTAAAGGTTAGTCCACAGCATGATGAAGAAGCTCTTTGTAACCAATTCTGGTTTTGGATGTTCAAGGACTCTCCGATCAATAAGCTGCTCTATGCCCGGGACATTCCTCGCTACAAGCAGATGGTGGAAAGGTAAGCAAGGAATGTGAGGGGTCCTTGTTCAAGCAGTAAGAAGGAGACTAGGAGGAACAATACCCTAACTGCCTGTGTGCCACTCTATAGGTATTATGCGGACATTCGTCAGACCATCTCTGCCAGCGACCAGGAGATGAACTCTGCCCTGGCTGAGCTATCACGGGTAAATACAGTTCTTTCAGAAGTCACCCTGGCCCCTCACCTATATGTCTGGGAGAAAGTTTGTAATGCAAAGATGGGATGTTCCAGCTGAGTGTGCAGTCCTGCTCAGAAATACTAACCACTGCCAGTGGCTGCTCTGCATTGTGGCATCACTGGGAGGGCAAGGGTCTGCCCAGCTAGCACTGAAAAGAAAAGCATGGTCAAGGATTTGGGGCAAAAACTACATGTGATCTTTTTCCTTTGCTAGGAGCTACTGGTGAATTCTTTTTCCTGTTGCTTTGTGCAACAGGCAGGCTTCCTCATGAGTTCTGAGGATGCAGAATTTAGAAGAACAGGTGTTAGGTGTCTCACGGTTTTGTCTGACTTCCTCTCTCATATTCAGAATTACTCAGGTGACCTCAATTCCCTGGTGGCTCTACATGAATTGTACAAATACATCAATAAGTACTATGACCAGGTGAGTGTGTTTCCAGCAGGTATGAATATGCCCTTCTCCTTTCATCATCCAACCAAAAAAACTCCAAAAATTAATAATTAAGAGCACCCAGTTACAACACTGTGTGTTGTTTCACTGGCATGCAAAACTTCTTTGTCATACATTTGCTTTTATTCTTATCAAAGAGGAAGGAAATCACAAAGGAGGCCTTATCGCTGACTTAGAGGCAGTTGGGATTTCATGTTAACTATTCAAATACTGTTACGTAAAAATGAAATGCAGTTAATTCTGATTCATTTGCTAAAGCTACCATTTTCCAGTGAGAAGCTCAGCATTCTTTTTGCACTATAAGTTATTAGGATGAATCTAGAATATTTATTTGGTGGTTAAAATTAGATTAATTACTGTATACCCTCTCTAGTCTTGAGCACACTGTATTCTAGCATTCTGGATTCTAGTTTCAACACCGCACAGAGTTGAGCTGGTCGACAGCATTGTGTGCTGGAGATAGTGTTGTGTGTCAGTGAGCTCTGTCTTGTTGCAGATCATTACTGCCTTGGAAGAAGACCCAACAGCACAGAAGATGCAGCTTGGATATAGGCTACAACAGATTGCAGCAGCTGTGGAGAATAAAGTCACAGATTTGTGACAGGCGCAGACAGACTGCTCTCCCCTGGCTGAACGGGGACAGTGCTCATCCTAGCTATACACAGGGTGTCCTGCTGCCATTGGAACCAGACTTGCCAAGGAACCCACGGGTGATGTGAACAGGGATGGCCAAGGCAGTACAAAGTACAAGCGTCCTTGCATCCCAGAGAATATTTTTTTACAGTTGTTTTTTTTTTCTTTTTAAAAGCAAAGCAAAACAGAAACCCCACAAACTTTGGTTTTCCGCTGGCAGACTGTTGGGGAGATCACACAGCTCCTTCCTACAGACCCTACGTGAATGTGCCAAGTTCCCAAACAGCGTTGTTGAAGAGCCAGGTGACAACATCGAGCACCATGTCTGTGGAGTCCTTAGCCTTGGACAGATGCCCTTGCCAGTGCTAGGAGACTCCCTTGTGGCAGCTACTTGCTTTAGTGGGGACACAGGAAGCTTTCCCCGCGCTGACAGCTATGCTAACCTCAGTCCCTGGCTAGCAAGCACTCCTGCAGTATCCTACATGAGAAACATTCCCCTGGTTCCAGATGTTGGATGTGGAAAGGAGAGCGTCTGATGGTGAAGGTCTCTTGTTCCCCAGTGTTCTGGTCTCTGACAGCTCATGCGTGACACCTGCTTGGATGTAAGGTGCTCACCAGTATCCACAGTTGCCCAGGGGCCCACTGAAAACGGACAGCACCCCCTCACCTATTCCCTCAGGACAGAATCAGCATGTGAGAGTCGCTGCCTGGCTCGCCTCAGTCTCTGCTGACCCAACTCAGGACCTGTCTTCCTGGTTCCTTGTGGTCAGTGGTTGCCCTTCTCTTTGGAAAAGCACAACAAATGCCTTGTGCCACTTCCCCTTCCTTCAGTGTCTAGCTGTTCTGCTGCTCTGAACTGGACTTGTAAATATCCTCTGAAAGTTAATGTATTTAAATGCTAAAGGAGAATGTCTAATTTTGTGGCTTTGAGACAAAGCTTTTCTTGGAGAAGTATCTCTGTGCACTTCTACTGACAAACGTCTGTCAGCACTGGAGCCAAGTTTTCTCCACTGCTTTGTCTGCAGGGATAACTCATAGATGTCTCTGTCGTAACAGCATCTTGCTTTTCCCCACAGCTCAGTTCAAGGCTTAGCTGTGTGCTTTCCTGTTTGGTTTGCCTTACAGTCTCACTTCCCAGACTCTCTTGCTGTGGCACATAGAAAGGTTGTTTGGTGAGCTGTAAACTCGAGGAAGCCATGAAGCACAATTGTGTTGTTCCCAAGGAGTGTCAGGTGTCCTGCAAATGAGAATGATTCCTGTGACAAAGGAGAAGCTGGAGCAGGCACGAGCACAGTTAGTCACCAGTTGCTACAGGGCAGCTCCTCAGTACTCCCTCCTCAGTTCCTGCACCTTGTAAACAGAGAGCTCTGCCTTTCTGGGACCGAACTCCTGTTTATAAGGGTGCCCTGCTCATTCTCAACCCCCTGCTGCTAATTCCACACTGATGTCACACTGAAATTCCACACCTGTCACTTCCCTGAGGTGGTGATTGTCCCACTGAGGAGGGAGCAGAGCTAAACCAGGGCAGGATCATGTCCCTTCCTCTCCTTACATTGCATAGAGCGGTAATTCCAGGCTTATCATATCAGCCCTGTGGCTTTGTGTACGTGCTGCTCGGTTATAAAACTGTTCTCTGAGCAATATAACAGCAAGATAATGCTGCCCTCTCTTCCTATAGAGCCAGCTCTCTCCTGTGACCCTCTCAGCAGTACTGCCAGGTACTCTGTGTGCCCAGAGTACAGCCAACATCCCTGTGCAACCTCCTGCTCCCGTCCTGCTGTACAGAGCAGCAGGTGAGCTGCTGGCTGCTGATAGCCCGAAAGGGGCGGGGACGCGGAGTTTGCCTCTCTTCCCCTGTGTGGGCACCAGCTTGAGTCTTGCTCCTGTCTGATCACTCATTTCCACAAAACTTATGGGAACTTGGCATCTCTGAAACCTCTAAATCTGATTAAATCAGCCCCAAGAAAGCTGGGTAGAGGAAAGGATTGGCAGATTGCTAAAAAGGAGATCCAATGCACATTAGTAAAACCTATTTTCCTTAGGAACTGCAGGAGGCAATTAATGGGTTTGAGGCAGGTGCAGGTATAGTGGCAGAGTAGCACTGTCCCCTTGTGCATTGAGGGGTGGACGTTCTGCCCCAGGCAGCAGCAAGGCTTAGTTTGTGGCTTCTCCTTGCCAAGTGTCTGCCAGGAGCCATAGACTACCTGCTGCATTTGTGGCTCTGCAGACTGTTACTGTCTCCCTTAGTTTTGCAGAATTATCTCTGCATTTTCCTGGAAGGGGTGGTTTGGGGCTTAATTCTGAATCCACCTCACATCAGCCAAGGGAGAACTTGGTGGCTCTCCTGGAATCATAGTCATGGGAGTTCAGGTGTCGCTGCCCATGTGGCTGACTTCAGCTGCAGGGTAAGTGTGCTCCACATCCTCTTTGATTCTCAGTTCTGCTCCTGAATGTTGGGAATGATCTGCTTTCTTTGAGTGTATCTGTGAAAGTCTGCTTTTATTAGAGCAATAACCAAGAGTTAAAAATAGAACTAAACATAGGTGATTGACTTATTTAACATCTTGAGCTTGTTCTTGCACAGCTGGACAGGAGGTACTGCCCAGTGCAGGTGCAGTGAGGGTGGAGAGCTGGTAGTGCCTGTCTCCTCCCATCCCCATCTACCCTCAGTGTTCTAGATACCAGCATCCTCCTCCCCTGTGGACAAGCACTGAAGGCCCCTGGCTGGGATCAGCGTGGGTGTTCAGGCATGGCCTCTCTTCTCTCCGTCCATGCCTCTCTCCCTGTGGCAAAATCTGTTCCTACAACAGGATTCTGTTGCATTGAAATTTGCACAAAACAGGTTTTATTATGAAATTCCCTATTGCAGGGAAGACTTATTTATTTATTGCTCACAATCCTTCCCAGTTTCTTCCAGTCTCTGCCTGATTCCATGACCAGCTTTGTCAGACACTGGAGATGGCCATTCCTTCTCAAGGATGGAGAATCCTCTCTGGATGTTCCTGTTTTCTTACAGGTAGCAAGTTCTCTGGGTACCAGCTGAGAGTGCTCTGCCACAGAGACCATTCCCCTTCTGCAAGACACAAGAGCAGCAAGGGGATGGCTCTGCTTTCATTGTATTCTCAGAAAGGGGATGTTATTGAATGGCAGGTATTGAGATTTACTTAGTATTGCAGTCAGAGACAGGAACTTGCTTCCACTGTGGGCTGGATGAAATGCTGAAAGCTGATCAGTATTAAGATAAGTACCCGTTAATGTATTTGAATGTTTCTCCTGTTGGCACAATTAAGAGTAGCTGAAGAGTAGCTGGCACCCATGCAATGTCTATGCGAGAGCGCTTGCTTTCGTCTGTTTGGTGGCAAATTTAGGCTGTACCTGGAAGCTGCTTTGTCTTTTCTTTTCTAGAAATGATGGGTATTTCTTTTTAAATGAAAGTAAGAGGGTTCTCAGATGCTGCTGCTTTGGTGGAATGCCATTTCTTTTTCAGGGTGTGCCCCGGTTGCAGCAAGATGCTGCTTTTTTTGGTGCCTTTTTTGTCAGAATGATTCTGTTTGGTTTTCAGAACACCCAGTGCATTTGCTCTAATAGTCTTTCTCCTGGTCCTCTGTCCTGGTGACTCTGCCCTCCCCCAGCCTTGTGACTTGGTGTTTCTTATGTCTGTTACGGTATGGCCTGACCTGCGTTTATGCCCTGCCACACCTTGAGTTCTGCTTAGAGCACCTGAGGTACTGTCTTTCTCAAATTGGAATTAATAATTAATATAAAAAGCTTGAAAAAATCTGAATTTTGTTACATAGTGTAATAACTGTTTGTAGATACTGTTCTGAGATGTAGGAATCTATTGGTGATACAAGAGGTTTTGTCTGTAAATAATCAGTTTAGCGTCCAAATGATTTTAATAAAGAGAATTCTTACACAATAATTCAATAAATTTTAATATACAACCTGCCTGTCATGCTTGTGTTGCATGATGATGCAATTGCCCAGAATCTATTCACCTCTTTTTCCTCCCATGTGGAAACTGGGTACTCCTGAGCACCAGGGAGTTGTGCCAGGAGCATGGGGCTTTTCCCTCCCCACCCCCTCTGTAGTCCTCGAGATACCAGCTGCCTTTCTTCAAGATACCGTTGTACAAATGGCTCCTGCATCACAGAGCTTCAGCAGTTTCCACGACAGGAGACTGAACCTCCCTTTGCAGACAAGGAGCTGGGGTGGTGGCAATGGTGGTAAGCTGGGAGGAGGTTGCTTTAAGGTACGGTTTTTGTTGATTGTTGTTGTCCACCAGCATGAGGCAGGAACCAGTGTTCCTAAATTAGCAAAACAACTTAATTCTTTAACTGTGCAGCTCTTCCTCGTTTCCTTAAAGCTGGCTCCTGGCCCATTTCTCCTGTCTTTCCCTCTGCCCCCTCCTCCTTTACTAGCAGAGTTTTGTCCTTTCTTATCTATGACGCGTTGCAGCTTTAGTCCCTCCTTCCTGTCCCTGTGTGTGTTCCTGCTGGCCTTTTAGGGGTGACAAATCCTTTGTCCCCCTGGATGCTGCCCCAGCACCCTGCCTGGTGCAGCCTCTACCCCCTCCCCTTTTATTTTTAGTGGGGAAGGCAGGTGAAAGCAGAGGGGCACAGGCAAGGGGAGAAGCCTGGAGGAGGCCCCGACCTCGGTTTGGCAGCTTGGGTCTGCAGCAGAGCTACTGCGAGGCAGTGTTAACCCTTTGCTTCGTGGCTGTGCTTGGTCTCTGCAGCCTCAGCTGACGAAACCTGAGCTGTGCAAGGCCAGGGCCCCAGCAAAGGGAAAGCCAGGGCATGCCTGGCTCCAGTGCAAGGCTGCAGTGAGTGGCAGCTCAGAAAAAAAAATGTGATTTTCACTGAGTGGCTTGTTTGCTCCTCAGAGTTGCGTGGGTTCAGCTGCTGGGTGAGCAGGGCTGCAGGGAGGATGCTGCTGTTGTGGTTGTTCTTCATGAAGGGACCTCATATTGGGCAGTGTGACACACAGGTGGGCTTGGGGAGCCTGCCCCTTCTGCCAGGCACAGGATGGGGCTGGCTGTGCTGGGCAGAAGACAGTACCACGGTGGTGAGGCTGGGCCACGAGTCATGCCGATAAGCTGTTGGGAGCAGTGAGCAGTGTCAGGCAGCCCCACCACTTCTGGGTCTAGGGACAGTGGAGCAGAAGGGAAGTATTTCTCTGTTTCCATCTCAGCAGAGTTGTGAATTTTCCTCTATAAATAGTTGCTGTGGAGACTGTGAAGCTGCAGCAGGCTGGCAGACCTGCTGCCGGGGAGGCTGGGAAGGCAGGGAGAGGCCAGCAGTAAAGTGAATCCACTGCAGCTGTCCTAGGTCTCTAGCTATCCCAAAGCCAAGGTTGTTCCCAGAAGCAGTGCTGTGATCCGATACCCTGCCCTCCTACCATTATGTCCATCTAGAAATGCAGAAGAGATGATCTGCTCAAGGACACTCTTCCGAGACAACACAGACACGCACAGGCAATACAAGAGCAGGACTAGCTGGGATCTCACTTTGGGGAGCTCCAGAACAAGCTGGATGACAAATGGAGCAGCGAGCCCTGCCTGCCAGCTGCTGCACGGTAAGTCTGCACAGCGTCCCCGGGGCTTAGAGCCCCATGCTGGAAGGGCCGGTTTACATTGCATGTTGCATCTTGCAGAGATGCTGTGCTCAGCAAGGGCTTGCAGGTCTGTGTTGGTGCAGAAGATGAAGGTGTATATTGCTCTGGTGAGCTCTGTGATTCCAGAGGTCCAGGCATTATAAAGGATGACTGCTGGTGGGCAGCTCCTTAACGATGCTCTGTGCAGGTCAGGTAGAGTTGTCCATCACTCCCTGCCCGTGGCTGTCACACACCAAGCAGGACCAGTATGTTTTTGGGGTGAAGTTCTCTGACCTGCTCGAGGCCTTCAGCAAGCCTGTAGGTTCTGTACAACATAGCTTTGAATGACAAAAGCAAAATAACAGCTGTTTTTAATGTAAAGACATCAGCCATGAAGGACTTCTAAAGCGTTGTTCTTTTTCACAATACTTCGAGTATGTTTCACTCTCCTATAGCAAGTTGCATAGCAACACTTCCCATCCTTTGCCCGTGCATTCATCTATCTAGGGTGGATGGAGGCAAAGTCTCACATACCCAAGGATGGACTTGTCTCACCTCTGTAGCAAGGACACCAGGGCCTGGTAAGCTGCCCCAAATCTCCATCAGCCCTAGAGCTAGGATGTGTTTAACACTTTGGTTCCTACTTTCCCACCAAAGTTTCCTGTTATTAAAACAGTCCACTTAAGGAAGATGCTGTTGAGCTCCCATCTCCACACTCTTGCGTTTTCCTTTGGCAGGTGAACAGCAAATGGCATAATAAAATCTTTAAGACTGTTCCCTGGCTCTCAGATCAGCCCTTGCTGTCCCAATGATGTGAGTGAAGAAACCTTGGGCAGATACTGGTGGTGCAGGAGCTTGTGAGGTTACTGATACCCTCAGTCTGTGCACAAATGAGGAAAATGCTGATTTCACCTCTGTTTCATAGCTAAGATATTAGTAAGTATTTGCTGAAAAGTGCCCACACAGACTTGCAGAGGTTTATGCCTAACAGACTGATTGGAACAGTGTAAATGCCACCAATTAGAGGGGTAAAAATACAAGGGGGGGGAGGAGAATTTTGAGCTCTTTTCAGGATGTTTTACAGCTTTGGTGAACAGAGCAATGTCAGCTCTTGCAGTCTGAGTTGTTCCTGACAGGATCAAAGTATTGAGCCCCATCTGACCCTTAATTAGAACCATGCTGGGAGCTTGCTGGGTGCCCAACGGCAGGCTCTGCCTCTGGCTGCTGTGCTGGGAGAGGAGCATCAGCATGCAGGAAGAAACTTTAGTCTTTTGAGGAAGTCAAGCCTCTATCTCAGCACCTGGAAGACATTACTGTCCCAGAACAACTCCCAATCATGTGACTCCCACCACCACCACCAGCCCGCTATAACTATTTCTGAAAACCCTCTCTGCAGATGAGCTCTTAGCTTTAGTGACCTGATTTGAAGGATTTAAAGGTCAATAATTCTGCCTAATGGTCTACCTAATGCTAATGGTCTGCTGGGATTCTTATCACCTGTCATAAGCTCTGGCAAGGCATGAAACTTCAGCCATGGAGCGAGTGCCTTTTCCAAATTATGTCAGGATGGGTTGGGGCTACCCCAGCTACAGCACCTTACATCTATATTTCCACTAGCAACACAGGCTCTGGGCTGGTGCTTGGGTGACTTGGGCTTAAGCCAATTCAATACTAGTGCTGGAGAGCAAGGAGACAGCAAGTTACATCAGTCTGTCTGCACTGTCTCGGTGTTAGTACCTTGGGCTGCCACAGTAACAAATCCCAGGAACAGCCTCCTCCTCTGTCACAGCCTTTTGCTAGGGCGTCACAGGACAGTTGGTAACAAGCCCTGGCTGCAGACAGAAGTGCAGCGCTGCAGAGTCTAAAAACCACATTCTGCCTTGCAGCCCTCTGGACCATGAGGCTTCTCCTACTGCCAGTGAAAGACCAGACGTGTCCCTTCCCTTGCATGGGGAGTGGGTGCTTTCCTCAGCTGTGGCCATGGAAGGGGATCCCATAGTCCCTGCTAAGCCACTGAAAATCCACATTGAGTGCAAGGAAACTTGAGATTCCCACCTGGCTCTGGCCTGGCCGCATGCCACCAGGATTCCTGACCAGCCCCAGCCTGCCAGCTTTCCTCTTCTTAACTCTTAAAATAATCCCTGCCTCCCTGAAGTGCCAAAAGTTTTTGTAACAGCCCAGTTCCAGGGGCTGATGAAGTGGATGGGAAGGAAGGGCATCAGGGGACAGCAGGAGAAGAGGGGATCAATGTGCAGAGCATGCAGCAAAGGTACAGCTGCCCTGCAGCTCTTCAGCTCTCTTCAAAGGAGTAAAGTGCTGAAGATTGCACCATGACACAGTCTCCTACTGCCTCTATCCCCTCATGCCAGGATCTGATACACCGCTGGGCCGTGGAAGAACAGGTACAGGAGGAGATGCCAACAGCCCAGTGCACAGGTCAGTCCTCAGGCATGCGGCCCAGAGCTGAGATTGTGCCAGACTCTTCCCAGGCCCGAGAAGGCCACAGAGACTTGCCAGCTATCCCACACAGAGGGTGGCTGTTCTCAGCTGCTCTTGCATTTTGAGCATTTAGAGACCTCAGTAATGTCTCTTGGCAATGATCCCCACAGGAGGCCACCACCCTGTAAGAGAAGGAGAGGTGTTCAACATGCAATACCAAGCTCTGTACAAGCTGGGCTGTGGCACATTTGCCACCGTCTGGCTGTGCCAGGACATCAGGTGAGGGGCTGACTGGCTTTTGGGGAGGTGGGAATAGGTGGCTGATCTCCTGGGCAGGACCAACCCCTCTTATAGAAGCAGCAGAGCAGAGCTGCCAGACCTGGAGCACACTGACATCCCCTGAGCACAGGACAAACCTCACAGTGAGACTGGTGGGTCTCAGTGAGCACAGCTGATCCCTGGAAATACAGAATACAAAGAACATAAATGAGGTGGGATCAGCCAGCTTGCTCTGGTTCTTCTCATTTAGACCCTGCAGAGTCCATGCTCTGCCTCTTGCTTTGCAGGCCCTTGCTGGACCCTGGGGTTGCTGTGCTGCCAGGTGCCAGCAGCATCACCAGGAGGAATACCCACAGACTGGTGTGCTGCAGACCAAGGGCAAGGCTGTAGGAGGGCAGCACCTTCCCTAGGAATCCCAGGGCTGGGGATCTGGGAAAAGAGGAGCTGCTGCTGCTTAGCAGTGCTCTTGCATACATTGGCTAACAGCTGTGATTAATTTCTCAGGAGAAAGAAACCTGTAGCTGTGAAGGTCCTGAAAAGCAGGGAAGGCTTTGCTGAGGCTGCCCAGGATGAGGTTGCTCTCCTCCGCTGTGTATGTATATTCTGGGGCTCTGTGCCAACTCCTGGAACAGAAAGTCTTGTAGAACAAGATAAAATGGGTGCATGATGTCTTTGCACATATATATGTCTCTAATTGCAGCTCTCTTGGAATCTTCCTCCTCAGGTGAGCAGTATGAAGAAGAAAGATCAGTCAGGAGAAAACATTGTCTCTTTGTTAGATGACTTCAGAATGATTGGAGAGAATGGTTTCCATATCCTTCTGCTGAGAGCGCTGCAGCTCTGGGTCAGCAAAGCCCAGGCTTGCCTTGGAGAGTTGCAGCATGGTGTAAAACTGAGCACTGTGCTCCTACGAGGAAGATGAGCAAGACAGTAGTCAGACTGAGGCACATGGAGGTGGCTGGAGGGGAGAGGCTGGTTAAGGAGGTATTTGTCTGCTCTGGTGAAGGGCAGAAGGAAGACTGGTGGTAGCATCTTGTCTCTGTTAGTGAATCCCTGACTCTTTCCCACATGCGTGCTTGGTGTTTGAGGCACTGGGTCCTTCCCTGCGATGCCTGATGGGTAACTACACAGCCCAGGGACTGCCTTTGCCTTTTGTGAAAAAGTCTTTGCAGCAGGTGAGAACTTAGCTGTAGCTGAGTGACAGCTAAGGGACTGGGGGACATGCAATAGTCTTCATCCCAGGGCCATCTGCCATGAACTCCATGACTACATCTGCAAAGAAAGGGAAAATACAGAGTGCCCAGGCATACATTTTTTAAAGGAAAACAGTAACTGGTAATCATTGAATCCATCAGTGGTTCTGCTGCTTATAGGAGTAGCAGGATGACAAACAACCTGTCATAGTTACACTTCTTGTGGGTAAACCATATGTCCCTTGGCTCTCCTGCTGTTCTGAGAAGTCCCCTCTGGCAGCAACACCAGACTGCTTTTGTTTGCCTTGGCATCCAGCTGCTGGTACCACTGGTAGGTCTGGCAGCATTCTGCACAAGACCATCAAAGGCTGCTTGATGTGTCCCTCATCACTGATGCCTTTCCAGGGCTTTCTAAACTGCTGGCTATGTCGGCTGGTCCTCTACAGGTTTTCCTGCTCAGAGCCAACTCTTCCTTTGTCCCCTATAATGATGTGGTGTGGCAATCAAACATTGTGGAAATTCAGTTTCTTATACTTAGGCTAGGAATAGCTATGGAATGGGAAACCTGAGTGAGGCCTCAGAATAGCTAAAGTTACATTTTGCCTCTGGTGCTAAGATTTATCAGAAGTCTGCACACGTGCCAAATGAAGATTTGCTGCACTGATTCTTGTGCCCTTCTAGGGACACTAAGAAAGCAAGTGCTTCCTCCTTCCTCTTCTTCCTCTAAAGAAGCTCCACTAGCACCTGAAAAATTTACCCCAAAATGGAGTGGCATTAATCTCTGTGCCTCATTTCACATCCAAGTGTTTTGCTTGATCCGCTGTCTTATCTGCTTTAATTGTAACATCTCAGAATCTTTTTCCCCCCTTCAGTCCAGCATTAGGGTAGTATTTACTTCTGGTTCATTCCAGTTTAGCTGTTTAAACATTTCCCCATGTTTCACAGTTACCATTTAAGGTTGGTATTTCCCTGGGGCTGGTGTTCATCCCAGAATAGAATTTGATAATACTGAGAGTATTTGCCAGCCATTTATGACTGACCAGAGTGTTTAAAAAACAAATGTAACTCTCCTAGCAGCGTTTTTGCTGTTAATGATTTTTGATAGCAACTGTTTCACTCTGGTAGCTGTTGTTTATCTCTCGTCTGTGACAGGCTAGGCTCTCCCTGCTCCATTGTGAGCCGTTCTTTCCCTACATGGCTCTCCTGCACTGCCCTTAAGTCCTCTCTACACACACTCCCTCGTGGTCTCTCCCTGCTCCTTTTTGGGTTATGCTGCACCTCCTTATCTTTTCATGTATGACATGATGCCCTCCCATGCTATGCCATTCCATAACCAGCCCCTAGCTGCCATTCAAATGGTAATTGGCAGGAAGGTGTGGTGGTCTGAGGACATTAACAGATCAGGAGAATCTTTTCAGGAGAAAGTTCAGCTTTGTGACCATAATGCTCCTCGTAGCCCTGTCCCCTTTCCATCCTGCCAGGCTTGCCCATCCATGCTGATAGGTGTGGATTTTCACACTGCCTCTGCTGCATGTCGCCCCCACCTCCTCCAACCACCCCCTTCCCTGCTGGGCTGGTGGAGCTGGGAGCGCCTGCTCCTCCTGACATGTTGTGCAATGAAACCTCTTATGCCCATTCCCACAAGGCCACCTCAACCATGATCCCTGCTCTGCTGGCTGCAAGTCCAGCTGAGTGCAGGGCACTCACTACACAGGATCAGATCATTGCAGATAATGATCACCAGAGCCCTCTTCCTTCAACACCACAATGCCCACAACTTGCACACCCGCTGTGCCTGACTGCGCTGAGAGCTGCTGGGGCAGGGCAGGAGGTGGGGACCCTGCCATTGCTGACGTGACATGCTGCCTGCTCGCCCAGGTGCTGGCAGGGCTGCACTTCCTGCACCAGCGCTGCCGCATCATCCACACAGACATCAAACCGGAGAACATCTTGCTGTATGGAAGTGACAGAAGCCTCCAGAGGCTGCTGCCTGATATGCTCGACTGTGGCCAGAGAACAGATTTGAGGCTAAAGGGACCAGGTGAGCACTCCAGGGTTTTTTGAAGAAGAAAAGGGACTTAGGCATTTATTGCTGGGAGGGAAACAGAGAAGCAGCACGTACAGGTATCTTAGGAAAGGCTGCCAACTCCTACAAGGGCCAGTACAGCCAGCTTGTGCTTTTGAGAGGGCTCTCCTATCTCTGCTCAATATAAACATTAGGCTGAGGGGCTACAGGCTACTCAAGGCACCTACAGAAATGTGGTCTTACAGGTAGGTTTGTGTGGAGGACGACTACGACTATGGGCAGCTGTTAACAGCCCCAGCACGACCTCAGAGCTTGCTCTTGGTAAGGATAGTTCCCTTGTGTCTAGTGTTCTCAGCCACTGAAAGGTTTACATACAAAATGGTTTGATCAGAAGCTGTAAAACACTTCTGCTCTGTATTTCCTGTATTTCTGAGGTTTGTAGGAGACTTGTGTTACTGCTAATCTCCAAGGTCTTCTGAGACATAATTTATCTCTGCAGAAAAAGTGTGAACACAAGAAAGACATAAGGCTGGAGAGTTTCTCTAGAGATCAGCTCATCTCCCAGCAATGACACCCTTTACATTATCCTCCCATAATGTTCTCCCATGAGCATTTCTCCCATGACAGTGCTGTTTTGTCTCTCAGACTCTCTGGCAAGCAAGCAATGCTAAATTAGTGACAGAGTCTTTTGCTTGGAGCCAAAAGGCACAGTATTAGGCCTAGACTGACACCTCACTGTAAAGCAGTTAAGTCCAAAATTACCTTTTTACTGGGTCATGTGAAAATGTAACCTTTATGGCTCTTGCCAAGCAGGCTGTGTCCAAGGTCTGTGGCAGCCAGGATTGCTGAAAGCTAAGGAGGCACAGCAGGTATTTTGTGTCTGACTGGTAGGCAGGATGTGCTCTCCTCTGAGCCTGCGGTGATGTAACCATGGTGCTACAAGAACCTTGGAGCAAGACAGGAGCACATGGTCACACCACTCCACTCCAAGCTACTGTCCTCCCAAACATTCTCTTAGATTTTGGCCGGATACTAGCTCTTCCTCTGTGCTTCCTCAAAAATCAGAGGTAGCATTTATTGATGGTAAAATGCATTTTAGGACCTTTTAGGCTGAAAAACCTTAAACACAGACATACACACCTCTCCTGGGGTAAGTGATGCATACTTGTTGGTTTGGTAAGACCTCATTTCTCTCTGTCCTTTCTATTTAGCAGGTGATCGATTGGAAGCATCTGATTTAATGAGCATAGAAGTGAAAATTGCAGACCTGGGCAGCGCGTGCTGGACAGTGAGTCTGCCCCAAGTCCCAGTCCCCAGATGATGCAGGATACTCTGTGCTTCTTTCCAGCCCCTCCCCTCCTCGCATGTCTGTCCTTTTACAGCTGAATTGCTATTTCAGTGTGAAGAGATGCTGATTTCAGAGAGTGTTATATTCAGCATTCCCAGCTCCAAGCTGGGCAGTGTACTCCTGGAGACACTGTCAACTTTGGACATTTCTTCAGTTTGCACTTAGTCCCTACAGTTAGAAATTCAAAACTGTGTTCTGTGTGAAATATTGACACCCTCGTGTCAGCGGGGCTGAGAATGTGCCTGCCATGCCCTGTGCAGTTTAGTACATGTATTCAGTTCTGCCCCTCGGTGTCCTCCTCACCCTGTGGGAAGCTTCCGACCACAAGTGTTGCTGTTACTCATTCATGGAAGCTAGCCAAACGGAATTTGTTTCCATTTCAGTACAAGCCTTTTTCCAAGGAGATACAGACCCAGCCATACCGTGCCCTGGAAGTACTTCTTGGATTAGACTATGGCACTCCTGCGGATATCTGGAGCACAGGCTGCCTGGTAGGGTTGGGGATGAGGATGTGCGTGCAGGGGACGTGACTGGCACTAAGAGGCCGGGGTAGCATGTCCTTAACACCCACCTTTATGTGCTGCATGTAAAGCAAAAATTCCTTGCTGAGGAGGAAGCTGTTTGCACTCACTCATTTTGGAGTGAAAGTACATTGCTGATAAAATTAACTCTTAACAGAAGCTATAAAGCAATTCACACTCCATGTATGTAACTCCATAGACTTGAATGAATCAGGCACATAGTGCTTTCCACCCTGATGGAGCTAAAGTTGCTGTTTCACTATGCTATAGATCAAAGCAGTGTGAATATGTCTGTATTTTAGGATCAGTTTTGTGTGATAATAAGGGAAATTGGTACTATCAGAGTTAACGAGGAAGAAAAACTCCCAAGTCAGTTAGTGAATTAACAATGCTACTCCATTTCTAGGCATTTGAAATGGCAACTGGGGAGCGTCTCTTTGATCCTCAACCTGGAAAATATTTCTCCAGAGATGATGGTAGGACTACATCAATTTTATTTCACTGACAGTATCACAATCTTTGCATTTAGATGTGATTTCCTTCTGTCTAGATCATGTTGCTCAAATTATCGAACTCTTGGGAAGAATTCCTCCTCAAATTGCTTTCTCCTGGAACAAGTCAACAAAATTTTTCAGCAGGCCAGGTAAGAATTAGAGTAAGGAAGTTTATTCTAAAAAACACTGTGGATCTCTGACACAGTCCTACTCAGATCACACTGAACAACCCCCAACCCACTCCCCCAGTTATGTTATGCAATGCAGGCTACAAGCAGGGATAGAAGACAAGCAGTAACACTCCCTGCCCAGCCTACCTTTGTAAACCTGGAGTGTTCCAGACATGAATGCAAAATCCTGGAAAACAGTCAAACTCCCAGCAGGGAAAACATTTCAATTTTTTGCCCTTTGGATTTGAAGAGAATGGAAATGCAAACAGGAAATAGCTACATGCAAGGAAGGCTGAAGAGTGTGTAACTGGCTCGATTTCACCTATTCACTGGCAGAGAACAATGATGATCAGGAATAGGCCACTCATATCCTTCCATCCTTCCCATGTGGCTGCTATATTTAGTCTTCTGCCCCAAGTGTAACATGTCTTCTGTTTTATTCTCCTCAATTCCTTTCCCTTTGACTCATTAGGCTTGAAATCCTTGTTTTTGACTTCAAAGCGTCACATGACTCCTTCCTCTTGCAACTTAGCATGTCATCCTTTTTCTGCTTCTGCGTTCACCAGCCACACAGCCTCAGCCTACCCACAATTCATTCCGTGTTAACTGCTAGTCCCTGCACATTCAGATCCTGTGTTCACACTTACTCTTTCTATGGTGCTCAAAAGACATGAGTCAAAACCAGTTCTTGTTCTATATTCATTCTCTCTGTGAACCAAGCTGGTGTGACCTGAATCACTACACCTACACCATGTGCTCCTGTGGATAAGAATAGCCTCTCAGTCAGCAGCAGCACTCTTCTGAGCCAGCACAGATAGTAGGTACAAAACATACTAAGCATTTGTGTCCTGTGAGCTCTGGCACTGAAAAAGCCTTATGCATTATGGGTTGCATGTGGACAGGCACAGGGAACAAGTGGCAGTGGCTCTGGCACGGCTATTTTGGGAGCACTTCACTCTCAGCACATTCTCAACTAAGATGTACTTAGGAACACGGAGACTCCAAACATTTAACTTGGAAAGATGGTTTCTGAGAAACGCCAGAAGGCCAAACCTGCAAGGGGCAGTGCAGGCAAGGTTTATAGAGAGGAGTATTCAAAGGCAAAGGAAGGGATCCTTCAGGATGCTTTACAGTGTACGAAGCTAGAAGCAGCAGTCTCTCAGACCTGCAGGTGTAATTAAGTCACCGTGCTGACGCTGTCTTTGCTAGGCGCAATCCTGCGGATCTCCAGGCTTTCCCCGCGCAGTCTCCACAGCACCCTGGCTGACAGACACAGCTGGACAAAGCACGAGGTTACTCCCTTCACCAGCTTCCTTCTACCCGCGCTGCGGTACTCGCCGGAGCGCCGCGCCACCGCCGCCCAGTGCCTGCAGCACTCTTGGCTCAGCACCCTGTGACCGGCCCCTCGCCTCCGGCCCCGCGGGGGTACCGCCGCCTCCCCCCGCCTCAGCTTAACAAGCTCCTCCGCAGCGGCAGGGACCGCCCTCCCCGTCGGGGGCCCGGGCTGGCTGCCATGGCGCGGACGGCAGGCGCCGAGCACAAGATGGCGTCGGCCGTGCCACTCCGCAGGTGTTGGTGTCTCCTCAGCCTTCCACCGCCTCCTGGACGCGGGACAACCTCTTCTGAGGGACCTCGGCGGCGAGGCGGTGGACACCGCCCCCTTCGCGCAACCTACGGCTTTGTCCTGCAGCTCCACCCGCACTCGGGCTCCATTTGCCTTTCTTAAACATCCTTTTACGTCCCATAGTCCGCAGACAGCGTTAATTGGAAGCAGTAACTAACGTCCTGTGGTCTCGAAGGCTGCTTTAAGCAGGCGGCAAGGGCAAGGAGACCCTTTTTGTGCCCGTTCCCGCCAGCGGGAGGTGCCGCAGCCCGCCTCCCCCTCCCATCAACCAGGAGGACGGCCTGCAGCTTCGCAGCCGCTCCCCGCCTGCTCTCCGCGGAGACGCTGCACGCAGGTACTTGCACAGAGAACATGCCCTCAGCCGGGTACACCCACCTACCCAGCACTGCACAGTCCTTCCCGCGCAGCTCTGCGTTGCTCGGCCTTCTGCACCCACGCCCCCCTCCCTTGCCCTCCTCCTTCTTCTCCCCCCCCNCGTGCCCTGCTGTCAGCCCCCGACGCCCTTTGTCTGGGGCTCTGGAGACGGAGAAGGAGCCAGCGCTAAGCTCCAGTAGTGAGCTACCAACTCTCCCCGCTGCCCTCGGCCTGTGAGCGGGCCTAGTAGGCGACACTCCCGGCATCTCCTACGCTCCTCCTTCCACAGAAGAGGCCGTAGAGTGGGGGAGAGTGGAACCACCGGAACAGAGCAGCTCCCCAAGGCGGGAGGGGAGGCACCGTCGACGGGGACAGGTGGGCGGGGTGGTGCCCTCCCGGCCCCCTGACAGGACCCCGGCCCGGTGTCTGCCGCCCTCCTCCCCGATGGCGCGGACGTGCCGAGCTGCAGGCGCCACGCATGCGTCCTGCGCACCATCCACCCCCTTTCCTCTGCCCGCGCATGCGTGATGCAGGAACGGCTGCCGCCCAGGAATCCCGGCCGCCTGCACCGCCCCTTCTTTCTGCCACGTGTCCCGACGCGGGAGTTACCCCGCGGAGAGCAGCGACTCGGCGGGGGCGGTGACAGGTCCTGCCGGCGCCGCCCCTCGGCACATAGCGCGGCTCGGCCGGCTACACCGCGTCGACGCTGGAGGCCGCCTGGCCGTATCTCCCCCATAACCCCCCGCCGACTGACATCTCCGCGCGCCAATGGGACGCCGGGACCGTGGGGCGAGCGGCGCGATGGACACGCTGCTCCCAATGAGGCGGGAGCGTGGGCGGGGCCGGGCAGCGAGACTACCAATGGCAAGCGCGGAAGGGCTCGGCGTTGGCGGCGGCGCGAGTCCCGGCGGGGCGGGGGGGGGGGCC